>PVHX01003480.1:0-142779 GCA_004024805.1 Geosciurus inauris
GCTCCGCGGTCGGCGCCAAAGTCACTGAGGATGATGGTGAGCCGCTGAATGATGCCAAGAAGCTGACTGGAAAGCGGCTCCTCCACCACTTCCAGCCTTGGTCCCAGGGAGCCTAGCACAGAGTAGACCATCTAGGCTGCCATCTTGGAACCTCCTCATAACTACTTTTTAATCCATCTGCAACACACCAAGTAGTTTACAGTGTTGGATCATGCTGTCTTTTTGTCTACAATGCACTTTTATTACCCAACCGCAAAACCCAGATCAAATTTCATTTCCTCTTTTCCCTCTTTGTAATTCCCTCAGACAATTAAATAGTGCTATCATTAGTTTTCCTCAACATAACATTCATGTTTTCCTTGATGCCTAGATCATCTGGACACATTGATTTCTATTTATATGTTTATCTTTCTGTTGTGTTGAAATGTGGATTCAAAGACAAGTCTCTGTCCTTGTAATTGTGGTACCTGCAATGCCATATGTAGAGCAGGCATTGAAATGACAGAATCAAGGAAGGAGAGTCCATGGCCAGAGACCCAGCACACACAGTGTAGGTGTGTGATCCAATAAGCAAGACACGTGCTCATCACTGGAAGAAGTATGCTCTATGAATATTTCAGGGTACCCTGGCCCATCCTCCATATTTCCATGACTTCATGATTATTTTGCAGCATTTCTGACATTCCTGATTATGAACAAAGATCCTCTTCACATGGTACATTTCCTCCTCAAAATGCTCTGCCTTTTCTTCTTTTCCATTCTGTTCATTTTGAAGCAGCTCAGATGTCATTTATACTATTACAGTATTGCTTACTTCATTTTACGCTTCTTTAATGGGGTATGAGAGGGTGCAAACCTGGCATTTTCTCACACATAACTCCCTCTACCCCAGCAATCTGTGCTCGCCTCACTCATAGCACTAGTTCTATTGCATCACAATAGACTGATTACTCATCTGCTTCCCTAACTAGGTAGGAGGCTGTTGGTGCTGGTCTCTACACTTGGAGACTTCTATTTCCATAGCTGAACTTGGGTAATGGGCAACACTACTTAGAATACAATCAAGTTGTGAAGTAAGATACTTTCTCCTCATGGGTTAAGATAGTCTTCATTAGTTCTACCTTTTAGGGGAGAACTTTGATACCTCTGTGATGTATATAAGTGAAGGATACAAACACTGTACATGTTAGCTTTCTTAATCTGGAAGAAACTTGTCATGTCAAAAATTCAAGTCTCACTCTGATCCATCATTGAGGATGTATCATGATCAAGGGAAGTGCATAGGCATTGGAATATGTGCCTAATCATGGACAAAGAACAAATCTACTAGATGCAGAGAAGCACCACAAAGTTCCATCCAATCCCAGAAAGATATCTGAAGCACTTGGAAATGAGTTTCTGTTACCTGATAAGGAATGCATGAAGTAGTAACCTTTTTTCTTTTTATTCTTTCTCTTTTTTCTTTTGGAAAAGAAAAATTTTATTTCAGACAGGTTCAGTGGCATGTATGCTACAGTGAGGGCAGTGACATTTCAAACCTGCACTGATATACAAATTATAAATTATTTGAGAATGTTTAACTTCTACTGAAATATAGATTCCATCCAATGTTACATCAATTTTTATATTTATTGTGGATCTTATATTAGTACTAGAGGTTATATTTTCATCACCAAAAAAATGAGAATAACTTTACAGCTACATTAAAAGATAATGAGCAATGAAATTAAATCTCTAGTATTGCTTTGACAGTGCATCCCTATGTTGTTAAAATGCATTCCAACTACATCTAAATGTATTTAACTGGGATTCTGTCATCATCTATGGTTTGCTTGATTGTCACTGATCTTCTTATCTGACCCCAACCAATTAAACTTCAGATACTATGTGTCAGTATCATAAAGCTGTGAGTTAACAATTGTTCTCAGTATTCCAGTGACAGGAGACTATCAGAGAGACAATTTAGTGGCTACATTCTACTTGGGACTGTGTTCATGTCATCTCTAATTCTGAATCAGAGCCAGAAGTGTGACATCATTCTGACTACCCAGGGAGATGGGCAAATACTTTCTGAAAGGAGATAATCACTGACTGAAATTCTGCATTTGTTTTATGTATAATATCTGAAACTGAACAAAAATTATTTGATATCTCAAAGATACCATGAAGTACTCACAAGATGGAAGGAAATATAACAAGACCCACATCAAGGAACAATTCTAGCTTAATTTTAGGCAGTAAGCATTGTCTTGACATCAACAATCTGGTAAGAAGGTTTTGAAGAATAAAAATTATAGAGCAAATATCTTAGGATTCTAAATAGAGTTGTCATGAAGAATATGGAGTAGATCAAATTCTATTGTGAATATATGTAAAATGAGTATTTACAGAAGAAAAACAGCCTACATGTATACAATCATAATGATAGATACAGAGAACATATTTAATAAAATTTTACACACACACATAGCCAAAAATCATATAAGAGAGTGCATTTTAATCTAATAAGGAATATCTACCAAAATCTATTTAAAGCATCATTCTCAACATTGATTTGGTAAACCTCTATGCCTTCCTTCAGATCAGAAATGAAATAAGGATGCTTCTATCACCAATTCTGTTCAGTATTATACTATAAATTCTAGCCAGTGAAACAATGCCATAATGAGAAATTAAGACATGAGAATAAGAAAATATAATTCTGATAGCAGGATAATGCATCTTGAAATTTCAAACACATCTATAGATAGTCAGTAAATTTTACAAGGATTCAGAATGAGTAAATCAATTATATTTCCATATAAAAAGTACAGAGAAATGGCAAAGGCATTATAAAAATTATAATAACAAAATTTTTTTCATCCAGGTAAATCATAACAGAAAACTTACAAGCCACTGCACTGAAAACATAAAATTACAGAGAAAATAACAGGAAGCCAAACAACTGGAAACCACCTTATTCATGAATAAACAAAACCATTGGTTTAAGATATCAGTTTATTCAAAATGCATGAACAGATTTACTGTCACCATGATAAAAACCCTAAATCAGTCATTGGGAAAATTGATAAACTAAATGATAAACATCCATTTGGAAATGTAAACATCTAAGAAGACTTAAAATAATATTGAAGTAGCAAAACAAACATGGAAGGTTCACACTGCCCCATACCAACTCCTGTTATAAAAATTTATAAGCCAAAGTGGAAACAGCACAAAGTCCATTATGCAGACAAAGGTAAGATTGGTAAGGTTTTAGCACTTTGAACTTGTGTGGTAGAGGTTTGAAATCATACTGTGAATTTGGGGACATGAAAAGCATTGTAGTGCAGCATAGAATAAGCCCAAAGTGGTCATTTCTGAATTTAACATCAGAGGTCACTGCATCGGACAAGGCAGTGGGACTGAGGTCAGTGTGCGTCTGATTTCATGCAACACAGCATCTATGTACAGAATGTGGCTCCTGTCCCTCATGCAGGGAATCCAGTGTCTGCCAATCACATGGACAACCTCTTTCTGCATGTTAATGGTAGGACACATATAAGAAACAATAGAAAAGGCAAAACAAGTCATATTTGTCATAGTAACGAAGTTCTACATGCAATATGATGAAGGATTCCAAACAGTATAAATGGAAGTGCTATGTCCAGAGGTGCACTTCCACATATAGAGAGTTGCCAAAATATAGATGCATATTACTCTTCTATAAGCTATGTATTGCAAACCATCAGCAGATACCTATAAATCATCATCCATGATGAGTAACATAATTAAATGTTTAGAAAAATAAACAACATAAATATGTCAACAATAAATATGTCATTTAATAGAATTAAATGTTTAGAAAAATAAACAACATAAATATGTCAATAAGTTAGGGTCCTTGTAGAAAGACAAACAGGAATCAAATATTAAATTTACATAAAAATAATTCATGGTATTAAATATTAAATAATAATAAATCAATAGATATTTGTCAGTTTTGCAATTTGCAATGGTGCCCCCATAACACTCTCACATCCCAAATGTCGCCATGCTGAGCATTCTATTAGGTGCTCCCAAAACTTTACAAAATTTCATATTCATATTCCTAAACAATGAGTATTTGTTATTTGTCAATATTTGGACAATTTTTATTGATTTTCTGGTATGAAAGATAAGAATTTTCATCTCAATCCACCAAATATAAATTCACATCTACAAATAGATTCAAACACACACACACACACATGCTTCCCCTCATCCATTTACCAGAATATATTAGACTATAATTTTGTTTATACCAAGATTGAATATATAAACCATGCTGACAACATAAATAGTTTCTTAGCAAGAAAACTAAGATTATTTTTCATTTTCATTTCTTTCAAGATTGTTGGATGTTTACTATTCTTCTCTCCTCTTACCTTATAAAGGGATCAGTTCTCATTTATATATTTTCATTTCACTGGAATCCAGAGATAGGCTGGAAAGAATGTTTCATGTGCACTGCACCACTGGAACTCTTGGACAGTAAGTTTCTAAGGTAATACTTTTCATAAAATATAAAAATATTGATCCCTCTCTCTGACATTCTTTGTTGAACTGAACTTATGGAAATACACTTCTGGAGTAATAAAATTCCTTTAGGTTCATCGTCTGTCTAAAGGGGAATACCTATATAATGAATCTCTGTTTATAGAATATCTCTTAGAATAAAAATCATCTTAGAAACCCTTGCTAATTCCTCAGATTTTCACTTACACTTCAGTAAGAAGAGTTTGTTCTTTTCTACCCTAGAATGAGAATTATCAGAATGGGGAAAGGCATCTGCAAGAATTCATCTGCTACACAAAGTGGCACTTGCGTAAGAAACCCGATGTATAATCGCACGACAATTTACACTGTCTGTGCCAGCCACAGCCCATATCCCTGCACCATGGTTCCATTGCCTCTCCTGCTGCCATGCCCTCTTCACTTCTCTCATCATCCCCCTGATTATAGCTGGTGGCACAGCAAGTGAAATAGTGAAGCTTCTCCAAGACAAACAAGATGAGCACACTAGCAGCACCTTCCCCACATCCTTGGGAAGTTCATATCACTCATCACCTGTGGTCAGACCTCTGACATGTGTGTGCTTCATCAGGAACAGAACATCTCTTGCTGTGGTTCTTGTTGTCTCTGTCCCAGCACTAAACACATCATTCACAGTGATTACCAAATGATCATAAGTAGACTTCAACTGTTGATTGTGCTTTCCCTAGGAAAAATTTGCTTTGTTTTGTCAAATTATTTGTCAACATATGTAATTATACTGATTCCAAAATGACTCATAGTTATTTACAGTTGGCTAATAGAGACCCTGGAGATCCCAGGATCAGAAGAAATCTTGTGTGGTATGGTAGAAACTGTGATCAGTGGACTAGACTTCATTTTCTTTACCCTAGTTCCTTGTTGGCTTAAATTTTTTCATTTATAAGACTCTTTACTGCTAGAAATAAATGAGTACATTTATTTCCTAAAAAAATATAAACTAAAAACTATTGCTGTTCCTTCTCTATTTCTCCTTCTCATTCAAATAATAGATATGATGAGGAGGTAAAAGAGACATTATCTTGAAACATGTAACTTTAATCATGAAAGTGAAGGTCTACATTCTAAATATGAAAAGTATGGAAAAATGGAAAGTACTCAATTTTCTAATGCTTTCAGTTACTGTACTATCTCTAGAATTAACCACTGCGAGACTCCTTGTATTTAAGCTAAATAAACCCAATGTTTGTTTAACACATAGACATAACTAGATTTTGTCTTATTTTCAGAGAAACAGAAACTTAATTAATAGAAATAGGAAAATGGGGGACATTTCATGCTAGGTGTTATAAGCCTGAATCAAGAGTCTGCAATTTTATTCTTCTGTCAAAAATTTAAGGGCTCAACCTTGTCTGCAAACCCATTATGAAGTTGAAATTGTGAAAAAACTATCAGGGCAGCAAAATCTACAAGGAATCCTAGTGCACAATAATGGGATAACCAACACAGGATGTGAAGATCCAGGTAGGGGGCCATTGCTACTCGGTCCAGGGAACAAGCACAGAAATAAATAAGAAAATACAAACTGAAGTGACACTCAAAGTTGAAGACAGACAGTTGATGCATCAACTGCCCAAATGTGTTAAAGGGAAGAGTAGGAGTGATTGCAGTGTGAAAGCCAAGGTTTTGTACTGAGAAGGTGATATGACACATTATTGTCCACAAGGCTGCTATTTTAAATACTGAGTACAGGGGATGATTAACACACAAACAAAAATACATATTAATTTCAAACAGATTCCTTGGCTAGCATAAAACTGATAATGCTTATAACTTCCAGATCACATTTGCATCTTTAATGTTTTGTGAATCAGCACCATTAGCAAGAACTGAACCCTCTCAACGTGTGTATTAACTAGAGAGAGACAGTCATCTCTCATGGAAATGTCAACCTCAGGTAATTTTCTGAGCTCATGGAGTTACTCTGAAGACTTAGGTCAAGTTAAAATTACCTCAAGCAGTGCAATTAGAAACCAAGGTTAATATTTTGATCTGTTAAAGTGAAGTTGAAGATTGAGCAGTTACAGACATGTAGCTTATCATAGTTAAGTTAGGTTAAATAAACTTTCTGAAAGAAAATAAAACTTAAATATGTGGAAATGCATTCCACACCAGAGACTGAAATATTAATATCCTTTGGTGGTATTACTAGAGTAATGTCATAAAAATAGTAGATCCAGATGTTTAGGAATTTCTCTCTCCACCGTATCAACCACTGACTTAGCATTATCAATCTGAAGAAATTATATTAAGACTCCAAAACCTACGCAAACATGTGCAGCTTCCTGGGCAGAACTTGATGAAGAAAGTGTCTGACAAATTTCAGGAATCAGGCATCTCACAGAGAAGCTAACATTCCTCATACCCAGCTATGGGAGGCAGTGCAGGGGATATGGCACTGTGTTCCTGTGAAGTTTGAGGCTTCCAACTAGGCAATGGGGTCTTTTTCTTCAAACATCAAGTTGTCACTTCTTTTTCCTTTGTAGTACTGGGGATTGAACCCAGGGCATTCTATCACTAAGTTGCATCTCCTGGTTCAGTTTGGGTAGGTCATATATCTCTAGAAATTTGTCAGTGTCTTCAGGGTTTTCTATTTTACTGGAGTATAAATTTTCAACACAGTTTCTAATTATCCTCTGTATTTCAGTAGTGTCTGTCATGATATTTCCTTTTTCATCATGAATTTTAGTAGTTTGGGTTTTCTCTCTCCTGCTTTTAACTAGGGTGGCTAAGGGTTTGTCAATTTTGTTTATTTTTTTCAAAGAACCAGCTTTTTGTTTTGTCAATTTTTTGAATTGTTTCTTTTGTTTCAATTTCATTGATTTCAGCCCTGAAATCATAATTATTTCCCATCTTCTACTTCTTTTGGTGTTGGTTTGTTCTTTTTCTAGGCCTTTGAAATGAAAAGTCAAGTCACTAATTTGTTGACTTTTACTTCTTTTAATAAATGAGCTTAATGCAATGAACTTTCCTCTTAGCACCACCTTGATGAAGTCCCAGAGATTTTGTAATGTTGTTTCAGAGTTTTTATTTACCTCTAAGAATTTTTTTTTTATCTCTTCCCTGATGTCTTCTGTTATTCATGCATCATTCAATAGCATATTGTTTAGTTTCCAGGTTTTGGAGTAGTTTCTAATTTTTAATCTATCATTGATTTCTAATTTTATTTCATTGTGGTCAGATAGGATGCAGGGTAGTATTTCTATTTTTTTTTTTTTTTTTTTTTGTATTCGCTAAGACGCTTTGTGACATAACATATAGTCTATTTTGGAGAAGGATCCATGTGCTGCTGAGAAAAAAGTGCATTCACTCATTGATGGATGGAACATTCTATATGTCTGTTAAGTCTAAATTATTGTGTTTTTTTTTTTTTTAGTTCTATGGTTTCTTTGTTTAGTTATTGTTTGGAAGATCTATCCAGTGGTGAGAGAGCTGTGTTAAAGTCACCAAGTTTTATTGTGTTGTGGTCCATTTGATTCTTGTAGTTGAGAAGAATTTGTTTGATATACGTAGATGTCCCATTGTTTGGGCATAGATATTTATGATTGTTATGTCTTGTTGATGTATGATTCCCTTAAGAAGTATGAAATGTTCTCCTTTATCCTTTTTCACCAGCTTTGGTTTGAAGTCCACTTTATCTGATATGAGTATGGAAACTCCTGCTTATTTATGCAGTCCATGTGAGTGATACATTTTTTCCCACCCTTTCACTGAATGTCTTTTCCTGTGAGATGAGTCTCTTGAAGGCAGCATATTGTTGGGTCTTTTTGTTGTTGTTTTAATCCAGTCTGTCAATCTGTGTCTTTTAATTGATGGATTTAGGCCATTCACATTCAGGGTTATTATTGAAATATAATTTGTAGTCCTGGTCATTTTGGTTTATTGTTGGTTTTTAGCTTGACTAGCTTTCTCCTTTGATTACCCTCCCCCTTTTTTTAGTGTAGTTCCTCTCTTTGTATATTTTTATTGTTAGTTGTCATTTCCTCCTCATGGAATATTTTGCCAAGAATGTTGTGTAGTACACGCTTTCTTGCTATAAATTCTTTTAACTTTTGTTCAACATGGAAGGTTTTTATTTCATCATCAAATCTGAAGCTCAATTTTGCTGGATATAAGATTCTTGGTTGGCATCCATGTTGTTTTAGTGCTTGGTATATGTTATTCTGTGACCTCCTGGCTTTTAGGGTCTGGGTTGAAAAATCTGCTGAGATACAAGTCTGTCTCCCCTTATATGTAATCTGATTTTTCTCTCTTCCAGTCTTTAAAATTCTATCCTTATTCTGTATGCTGGGCATTTTCATTATAATATGCCTTGGTGTAGTTCTGTTGTAATTTTGTACATTTGGTGTCCTACAAGCCTCTTGTATTTGACTTTCCAATTCATTTTTGGGAAATTTTCTGATTTCATTTCATTGAAGAGATTGTACATTC
Source organism: Geosciurus inauris (assembly GCA_004024805.1). Classification (NCBI taxonomy): domain Eukaryota; kingdom Metazoa; phylum Chordata; class Mammalia; order Rodentia; family Sciuridae; genus Geosciurus; species Geosciurus inauris. The sequence goes on from PVHX01003480.1 coordinate 9,004, forward strand.
CTTTTATTTGAAATTCTGCACCTTCTTCTATCCAAATAAATCTTATATTGGACCTTTTGATGCTGTCTCATAATTCTTGTATTCTGTTCATGATTTCTTACCATCTTCATTATATAGTCAACTTTATTTTCAAGATCGTATATTTTGTCTTCATTATCAGAGGTTCTGTCTTCCAGGTGATCTAGTCTGCTGGTGATGCTTTCTATCAAGTTTTGTATTTGGTTTATTGTTTCCTTCATTTCAAGAATTTCTGATTTTTTTTCACACTCTAACCCTTTCTTAAAGTAATCTTTTTTAAAAAAAAAAATTTAGTTGTAAATGGACACAGTATCTTTATTTGTTTTTATGTGGTGCTAAGGATTGAACACTGTGCTTCACATGTGTGAGGTGAGCACTCTACCACTGAGTCACAACCTCAGCCCCTTAAAGCAATCTTTTGCTACCTGTATTTGCTCCCTTATCTCTTTGTTGGAGTGATCAATGTTTGCCTTTATTTGCTCTCCTATTTCTTTGTTGGAGTGATCAATTTTTGCCTGGATCTGCTCACTTAAGTCATTCTTTAATTCACAGGTCATTTTAATTACATACATTCTGAATTATTTCTCTGACATTTTATCAACTGTGCTGTCAATGGATTCTATTATTGTAGTATCTTGGTTTGTTTGGGGCACATTCTTTCCTTGTTTTTCATGTTGATTATGTATCTTCCTTTCTTGCAGTGTCAATCTGAGGCACTGCAGCTTCTATCCTATAATCTTGTAGTAACCCTACATATTACCTGTATTTTACCCTGGAATTTACTTCCAGTCCCCAGCAGGTGTCTTCAGTGTCCACTACTGCCACTAAAGGTGATGGTGGCAGTAGTGGAGGTAACTCAAGATGGCAATGAGGGTGACCCAAGATAATTGCAAACACTTTCAGAGATAGGGCTAAAAGGGTGAGACTTACAATGGCTTTGGGCTGATTGATTGGGAGATGCAGGGCTGTGGCATGCTGAGCTATGGTCAACCGCTGCCTCCAGGCCCTGTCTGTCACCCCAACATGGAGGCTACTATATGGGAAGAGCTATGCTAATGGCTGCAGTGTCCCAAGATGGATACAGGAAGGGAGCAATAGCATGGATCTCCACTCTGTTCAGGAGCAGTCCTGAGCCTAGGCTCTCACACAGGCCTGTGAGGGTGGTCCTAGGCCTGATCTTGGCCTGGGATCCCTCAGAGGTCCTAGGTGGTGGGCCTGGACCTAGGCATGGGCTCCTGTGGATCAACAGGGGCTCTGGCTCCGAATGGTTTTAGAGCTGACTTAGGTTCCGGCTCCTGCAGGGGACCCCAGAGGCAGTCTTTGGGCTTGGTGTGGGGAGCTAGCTCTATGCTACGCCCTTATGACTAGCCATTGTGTGTAAATGGGAAAGGCACAAAGGAAGGAGGAACTATGTGATTGGTTTACATTTATTGTTGGTTCCACGAACGTGCAGCTCGTGGACAGAATTCAGGGGGCTTACGTGCCTTGCCACATGGACAGCTGTTGCCTACGTGCATTGTCTCTGATTGGCCAAACAGCCCTATAAGTTGAATGCTTGTTCTGCAAATAAACGGGTACCTGCTCTGACTGGACTCCCTAGCGTGTCTGAATGTCCTGTGGCGGAGGGCTGGGAATAGGCAGCTAGTGGGCTCCAACTCTTCCAAACTTCCACAGCTAGGTGAATGTAGGGGTGCCCCTTTGACCAGCTGGCTCGGGACGGACTGCAACCCCCGCATTTGGGTCTTCGTTCCATGTGATTTGGTGGATTGGTAGGTAGCAGTCTTCAGCCTGACCTTGGCTGGGCTCCCATGAAGGTACCTTGAGGTGGTCCTGGCCTTGACCTGTTCTCCCACCTGTTGGCAAGGGCTCTGGTGCTGAACTGGAGGTAGTCTCAGGCCTCACTTAGGCCTGGTCTCCCATAGGGCTCCCCAGAGGCAGGCATGGGCCTGGGCCTGGGTTTCCTTGTGGGTCAGCAGATCAGCAGGTAGCAGTCTTGGGCCTCACCGTGGCTGGGCTCCCACAGATGTCCCTGGAGTTGGTCCTGATTTTATAGCTTTTTCTTGAATAATTGACCTCTGAACAAGGACAGAAGGAAAAACAGAGGACAAAATTTTGGTTGGATAAAACAAGACTATTTGGAACAAAATGTATTAATTGAGGCATGCAGGACCACATGTGACTTTATCATAAAAATCATGAGCTTAAACAAAGCAGAAGTTTTGAACTAAAAAAATGACATGGTGATAATTACTCCCAAGCTATTATTGTTGTCTTTCAACTCAATCCTTTTTCTTCCCCCAAAATAAAATCTGAATATCCTATTGGCATTGCTCCAATTTCTTCCTTAGCTTGGATAGTAAAGGATACAGAGCAGGTGGAGAAGTGGGAGCCATTGTAGCTGGTTTAGACCCCACTCCCAATTGTTGGCATCATTCCTGGAGGTAGAAGTCAGGGAGTTTTGATCTTGAAAAGGCCTAAAGTTTGAGTAGAACACTGAAGGCATTTGGATAGCTTCTTGAGTTCAAATAAAATAACAGTATTTTATCATCTCTTGGGTTCTTTTCCCATTTCATCCTAGGACTTTTAAAAATATTTTAATGTAAGACCCAGAGGGCTAGCTAGGGGATTTTGGTGTTTTTTCTTCTACTGTGTCCTTTTTCTCTAGACTAGAGGTTTTGAAACTGAGATGCTCATTATTTGAAATTTTCTACCCTGAGATGGCATTGCATAATGAAGGGGGAACACAGACATTCATCAGCCTGGCTGCCCTCTTCATAGAGATTTAGATGCCTGTTAGCATGAATGGAAGGTCAGTATAAGCTCCTGATCTGTCCTGACCTGGACTAGTTCTGCAGGGAGGAACTTTTGATCCCCCAGGGGTTGGTGCTGCCTTAAGCCTTTTTAGTTCACCATGGAACCATAGTTCAGGACTCACTCAGGCTGCATAGTCCAAAGATGATGGAGCATGAACTCTTGTTCACTCCAGACATACACAAACACACACACACACACACACACACACACACACACACACACAAAATTGACAAACAGACCTTTCAAGTAAGCAAACCCCGTACTGAGTGTACTGAGTGACACTCTGGTCACTGGGAAGCGATTAGTTTATCTTCTGTCATAGCACAAGACATGACTCAGGCAGATGCTCTCAGGGAACTTGCCACTTTTATTCTCTGAGACCATTAGGGAATTAGTGAAAGCAGGGACCAGCACAGATCAATTGAGTGTCAGGATCTGGAAAGTGGCTGGACAGCACTTATCTGCCTGACACCAGGACTTTCCCCATTCCCCAACAATAATGGCACAAAGGACCAGCTCCTGGCCAATGCACCAAAATATGTTACAGAAAATTATGGAAAATTATGACACTTGAAAAAGACAAGCAGCACTTGGAGATGTGAAAGAGCAATGTTTATTCAGCACCAATGTGAACTCAGTGGAGTCTTTTACAAAGACTGAACACACCCCTTTGTTCTCAGTATTTTTATACAGTACAAACTTCTGGGTTTCAAGACTTTCTCATGCAAGTAACCTCGATATCTGTCACTTTCTTCAAGCTGATTTGTTTCCTGCCATAGCTACTGAGCAAACATGATTACGGAAGTAGAAACTAGCAGGTTGTAGCTATTAGCAGAGATAAAAATAAAAATCTTAGGAAGGAGTTTCTGCTTTACTTGCAGTGCCAAATCTTTTTAGTTTGAGGGCATTCCACTGATTTATTCTTAATTTTTTTTTTCTTGAGTTTTAAGGATCTCGCTAAGGAAGTCAATGCCTGCAACAATATGATGAAATGTTGGCCTTGTGTTTCTTGGCAGTTGCAGAGTTTCTGGTCTAGTTCCTAAATCTTTCATTCACTTTGATTTCACTTTTGTACAGGGTGAGAGATAGAGATCTAGTTTTCTTCTTCTATATGTGGATATCCAGTTTTCCCAGCACCATTTATTAAAGGTTGTCTTTTCTCCAACACATGTTTGGTACCTTTGCCATTTGTCAGATGGCTGTAAGTATGTGGGTTTGTGTCTATGCCTTCTTTTTTTTTTTTTTTAATTTTTTTTAGTTGTATATGGACACATTGTCTTTATTTTATTGCTTTGTATGTGATGCTGAGGATCGAACCCAGGGTCTCACGCATGCAAGGCAAGCGCTCTACCACTGAGCTACAATCCCAGCCCTGTGTTTATGCCTTCTATTGCTATTGTAACCAAAAGATGACAAGAATAATTTTATATGAGGAAAAGTTCATTTTCTGGCTCACCATTTCAGAGGCCTCAGTCCATAGACAGCCAACTCCATTCTTCAGGGCTTTAGGTAAGAACATTGTGGTAGAATAGTGTGGTAGAGGAAAGAAGCTCATGACATAACATCATGGAACAGAGACAGCTCCTCCACCATGGACAAAATGTATATCCCAAAGGCAGGCCCCTAGGGACCTACTTTCTCCAGCAACATCATATTCACTTGCAATTCCCACAAAATTAATCTCTGTCAGAAAATTAATGCACTGATTAGGTTAAAACTCTCATAACACAATCATTATACCTCTAAATGTTCTTACATTTTCTCACACATGAGCTTCTGAGGGACACCTAATATCTAAACCATAACATTTGCTTTGACTGTTCTGGGTCTCTTGTTCTTACAAATGAAGAATACCATTGACATTTTGATGGACGTTAAATTGAATCTGTATATTGCTTTTGGTAGTATGGCCATTTTGATAATATTAATTCTGCCCCTCTAAGAACATGGGAGGTTTTCCATCTTCTAAGGGCTTCTTAAATGCTTTTCTTCTGTGTTACATAGTTTGTATTGTAAAGGCCTTTACCCTCCTTGGTTATATTTATTTCTAAGAATTTTATATTGATCAAGGTTATTGTGTATAGCGTAGTTTTCCAGATATCTTTCTTACCAGAATCACTGCTGGAGTCTGAGTGCTGATCTTATAGGCTGTTGGTTCACTGAATTCATTTATCTTTATTAGAAATCTTCTGGGGAAATTTTTTAGGTCTTCTACATATAAGATTTTGCCATCAGCAAACAGATTAGTCTGACTTCTTTTCCTTTTTTATCCATTTTATTCCCTTGCCTTATCTGATTACTCTAGCTAGAATTTCAAAGACCATATTGAACAGAAGTGGTGAGAGTGGACATCTTTGTTTTGTTCTTGATTTTAGATAAAATTCTTTCATTTTTTCTTTGTTCAGCATGATGTTGGCTTTGTGATTGTCATACATAGCTTTCATAATATTGAGGTAATTTCCTTCTATCCCTAGTTTTTCCCAAAATTTTTAATATTAATAAGTGCTGGATTTTATAACAGGCCTTTTCACATATATTGAAATAATCACATAATTCTTACCCTTAATTCTATTTATGTAGTAAATGACATTTATTGATTTGCATATGTTGAACCAACTTTGTATCCCTGGGATAAAACCCACTTGTATTATCTTCTTGATTTTCTTTTTATCACAGTTTGAGAATATCTTAAGGATTTTCGCATCTGGGTTCATCAGAGATATTGGTGTATGGTTTCCTCTTCTTGATGTGTGTTTGTTTATGATATTCCTGTTATACTGGCTTCATAGAATGTATTTGAGAGTGTTCCTTCCCTTTAAATTTCATGGAGTAATTTGAGAAATTTTAGTCCTTCTTTAAAGGTCTGGGAGAACTCAGCTGAGAATCCAATTGGTCCTGGATTTTTCTTTGTTGGAAAGATTTTAATTGCTGTTTTAATCTCATTACTTGATATTGGTCAGATTAGATTTGCTATATCTTTCCAGTTCAATTTGAGCAGGTCATGTATATCTAGAAATTTGTCAACATATTCTATATTTACCAGTTTATTGTAGTATAAGTTTTCAAAATATGCCAAGCAGGGTGGTACACACCTGTAATCTCAGTGGCTTGGGAAGCTAGGCAGGAGAATAGTGAGTTCAAAGCCAGCCTCAGCAAAAGTGAGGCACTAAGCAACTCAGTGTGATCCTGACCCTAAATAAAATACAAAATAGGGCTGAGGATGTGGCTCAATGGTCAAGTGCCTTTGAATTCAATTCCCAGTACCCACTCCAACAAAATAAAAAAGCAGTTTCTAATGGCCTTCTGGATTTCAGAAGTGTCTTTGGTTATATTTCCTTTTTTATCTCTAATTTTATTGATTTGAGACTTCCTTCTATTTCTTTTATTGACTAAGGATTGTCAACTTTATTTAGCTTTTCAAAGAACCAACTCTTTGTTGCATTGATCTTATATATTGCTTTTTTATTCTGAATTTCATTGAATTTTGTTCTGATTTTAATTATTTTCTGTCTCCTGATTTTGGAATTATTTCTTTCTTCTCTAAGGGTTTGAGAGCTTGAGCATGAATTTATTTATTTGGGATCTCTATATTTATGTAGGCACTCAAAGCTGTAAATTTTCCTCTTAGAACTGCTTTTATCTTCTCCCAGAGATTTTTTTACATGGTGTAGCTCTACTCTCATTTGTTTCTAATAATTTCTTGATTTCTTCTCTCATTTCTTCTATGATCAATTCTTCATTTAAAAAAAATATTATTCAATCTCCATGTTTTATGTGGCTTTTATTAATTTTATTACTGTTGATTTCTAGTTTTATTCCATTATGATCTGGTAGGATGTATGGGATTATAGCTTTTTATGTATTTATTAAGAGTTCCATTTTGACATAAGATGGAGTCTGTTTTGGAAAAAATTCCATGAACTGCTGAGAAGAAAGTATATTCAGCTCTTTGGGGGTGTAATATTCTGCAGATGTCTAACTATGTCCATTTCTTTTATAGTATTATTGAGGTTGGATGTATCTTTATTGTGTGCTTTGATGTCCTGTCTATTGGTCATAAGGGTGTGTTGAAATCTCCCAGTATTATTGTATTGGGGTCTATCTGGTATTTAAAGTGGAGAAAACAAAATTTATGTAATTAGCTGCACTCATATATGGGGCACATATATTTTCTATCATTTTTCCCCTTTTTTGGACTTTTTCCTTTACCAGTGTTTAATGCTCTGTTTTGTTTTTTCTTATTAATATTTGCTTGAAATTGGCTTTGTCTTATATGAGAATAGCTACTTCAACTTGTTTTGGGACTCCATTTGCATAGAATACTTTTCCATTCCTTTACTTTCAGCTTATGTCTGTCTTTGCCTTGGAGATGAATCTCTTTAAAACAGCATATATTTTATTCTTATTTTTTAATCCTTTCTGCCAATGTATGCCTTTCATTTGGGGGGTTGAGACCATTCACATCCAGTGTCATGACCTATATGTGTTTGCTGCTGTCATGTTAGTTTGTTTGCTGTATTTAATTCTGTCTTGATTTCCATTCAGTTTTTTTGCTCTTCTATTTATCTTCATCTATTTGGGATCCTTGGGATTTGTTTTTGGGTTCTACCATGTGCAGTATTTGGAGTAATTTTTGCAGTACTGGTGTAGTAATCATGAATTCTTTTAGTTTTTCTTTATAATGGAAATCTTTTATTTCTTCATCAATTTTGAAAGATAGCTTTGCTTAACATAGCAATCTTGCTGGTAATTATTTTGTTTCAGAACTTAAATATTTTATTTCAAGTCCTCCTTTTTTATGATCTAAGTTGAGATGTCAAAATTTAATCTTAATGGTTTGTCCTTAAATGTGAACTGACATTTTCTGTGCACCTTTAATATTCTTTCTTTGTTTTCTATATTAGACATTTTGATTATGCAGTGTGTTGGAAATATTCTGTTCTGATTGTGTCTGTTTGTAATTCTTTATGATTTCTGTATGTAGATGTCTATCTCATTTCTAATATGGGGGAAATTTCTTTATACTATCCCATTGAAAATGTTATCAATGCCTTTAGCCTGTCTCCTTGTTCTATTTTATCCTGATAACTCTGTTTTGTTCTTTTTATTTGTTTGTTTTTGTACTACCTTGACATTCTTATATATTCTGAACATTGTGTTTTTCCCCTTTATTGCTTAATGTATACTCAAATTCATGTACACTGTCTTCAATGTTGAAGTTCTGTCTTCCGGGCCTGAAATTCTTTTTTCTATTCAGTATAATCTGTTGATGGTATTTTCAAGTGATTTTTAACTTGATTCATTGTGTCTTTCATTTCCAGGAATTCTGATTGGTTTTTGTCTATTATCTCTATTTCTTTGTTGAAAGGGTCTTTCATCTCCTGTATTTGCACTCTTAACTCATTCCATACATCTTCTTTTTGTTCACTGAACATTTTTGTAAACTTTCTCTGAAATTTTATCCATTTCCATATATAAGGGCTTCTTTGGGGGTGGGTTTAAAGTATAAGGAAAGATTTGTTTGCCTGATTCTTCTTGTTTTCAGAGGTCATATACTTGCAAATCCGTTGAGATGAATTTTCTTTCCTCTTTTATACATCTGTCTTTTTGTGTGTATTTTTCTTTTTTGTTCTGGGAGTTTCTCTGCTTTTGCTGTATGAGTGGATGTCCAGGAGTGGGACCTGAGGTTTTCCTCAGCTTGTTCCTCCTTCAGACCTTGTTGTTTGTTTGAAGTTTTTGTCTCCCTAACTTTTTGAGTTGAAATATTATTGAGTTCAGGTGAGGCTAGATCCTGTGTGAGATAAAATTTATGGCTATTTGGCTGAGTTATGAGTATTGCTGGATGGTAAGATCTTTACTCTGTGAATCTGAAGTGTCCCAATCACTTCCAGCTCCTCCTAGAAGAAGAGAGAGCCAGGAATAAAAATAATGTTAACAACAGATATGCAGCCACAAGATAAATATCTAGTGTCTACTTTGACATCTATAACAGTAATTGCTACTTACATAAGAATGGTGTGGTCAGAATTTAACATCATCACCAACAATAAAGAGATGCAAACTAGATCAAGCATTAGACAACAGGTGCCTACTAGGTCATTCACTATATCAATAATCACAACATAAATATATAGGAATTACATAAACCATATAATTCTATCAGATATTTCAACCACAATTTCTTAAGTGAAGATAAAATAAGATATGGAGGCAAGAGAATATTTGAATTGGTTAAAAGTGAACAGAAGAGAGGCAAGTAAAAAGTAGCAGATGACAGCTATAAAGAAGTAAGTAAAAAAAATAAAGTAACAAAATAGTACAAGAGATAAATAGGGATCATAAAATTTTGACTCTGGGGGAAAACAGTGAAGAGGGGACAATAAAAGGAACAAAAGCCAATATATGAACAAAATAGCAAATACCTCATCAAAAAAAGTTAAATCCATGTATGATTTACCCCACCTAAGTCAAATCAAGGCAAGGTAATAAACAGATGAAGAAGAAAGCAATTAAAATGAAAGTAAAATTGCATGAATATATACACATATATATCTATTAATCTAATGGTGCAGTGAGAACACACACACCCACATACATCCATTTGCCTCTTCACTCATTTTTATGGGTGCATTATAGTTTTACATATTAATGCATTTTGTTACATATTTGTGCGTTCACACAATATAACAATATAATTTGGCCAATATCACTCCACAGCACTTCCTCCATCCCCACCCTTCTCCTACCCTGGGTCACTTTCCTCTACTGATCTTTGATTTTTAGGAGTTGCACCCTCACCTTTATTTTCCTCTCTAGCTTCCTCATATAAAAGCAAACATAAGACACTTGACATTCTGAGTTTGTTTTATTTTGCTTAACTTGATGGTCTCTAGTTCCATTCATTTTTCTGCAAATGCCATAATTCCATATTTCTTTATGGCTGAATAAAACTTGATTGTGTATATATACCACATTTTCTTTATTCATCAATTGATGGATACCAAAGCTGGTTCCATAGTTTGGATATTGTGAATTGTGCTGCTGCAAATATGGTTATGCCTGGATCACTGTAGTAAGATTACTTTAATTCTTTAGGATAAGTACTGACAAGTGAAATAGCTGGTTTGTATGGTGATTCCATGCCTACTCTTTTGAGGAAACTCCATACTGATTTCCAGAGTGGTGGTACTCTGGAATTTACAGTCCCACAAAGAGTGTAAAAGTATTCCTTTTTTTTTTCAAATCCTCTCCAGCACTTATTATTACTTGCATTCTTGATGATGCCATTTGACTGGTGTGAAATGAAATCTGTGTACTTTTGATTTGCATTTTCCTAATTGCTAATGATGTTGAACATCATTTTGCATATTTGTTGGCCATTTGTTTTTCTCCTTTTGAGAAGTGTGTTCATTTGCCCATTTATTCATTGGATTATTTGATTATTTTGGTGTAAATTTTTTGTTCTTTGTATATTTTAGGTATTAACCCTCTATCAAAATAGTAACTAGCAAAGATTTTCTATTATTCTGTGGGCTTTGTCTTCACATTTCTAATTGTTTACTTTCTGTGCAAAAGCTTTTTAATTTGATGCTGTATCATTTGTTAACTCTTGGTATTATGTCCTGAGCTTGTGGGATCATATCAAGAAAGTTGTTGCCTGTGCCTAAAAGCTAGAATATTGACCCTACATTTTCTTCTAAGAGTTGCATAGTTTCTGATTTAATTATGAGGCCTTTGATTCATTTTGAGTTGATTTTTGTGCAGTATTAGAGATAAGGTTCTACACATGGATAACCAACCTTTCCATACCATTTGTATAAAAAGATTATCTTTCTTCCAATATGTTTTTGCCACCTTTGTCAAGGATCAGATGACTGTATCTGTATGGGTTTGTCTCTGTGTCTTCTATTCTGTACCACTGATCTATTTGTTACTATGCCACTACCATACAGTTTTTGCTACTATAGCTCCAGGGTATAATTTGAAGTTAGGTATTATGATAACTCCAGTATTGCTTTTATGGCTTAGAATTTTTTTGGCTATTCTGAGTTTTTTTTTCTTTCAAATGAATTTTAGGACTGTTTTTCTAGTCTTGTGAAGAATTTCATTGGTATTTTGAAGGGTATTGCATTGAATCTGTATATTTATTTTGGTAGTAGAGCCATTTTAACATTAATTCTGCCTATCCATAAACATGGGAGATCTTCCCATTTTCTGAGGTCTTCTTCAATTTATTTTTTTCAGTGTCATATAGTTTGCTTTATAGCAGTCTTTCACCACCTTGGTAAGATTTATTTCTAGTTATTTTTTTTAGACCATTGTAGATGGAATTGTTTTCCTGATTTCTTTCTCAGTAGAATAGTTGCTATTATATAGAAAGGATTGATTTTTGTATGTTGATTTTAAAACCTGATATTTTTTCAAATTTTTAAATTATTTGTAGTAATCTTTTAGTGGAATTTTTTGAATTTTCTACATATTGGAACATATCATCTGCAAACAGTGATAATTGATAATTTGACTTCTTCCTCTCCTATTTTTATCCCTTTTATATTCTTCTCTAGCTTAATTGCTCTGTCTAGAATTTCTAGGACTATATTAAATGGCAGCGGTGAGAGTGTACATTCTTGTCTTGCTTCATATTTTAAAGGAAATCCTTTCAGTTTTTCCCCATTTACTTTGAGGTTGGCTTTGGGTTTTTAATATATAGTCTTTATGATATAATGGTAGTTTCCTTCTGTCTCTAGTTTCTTCAGTAATCTTATCATAAATGGGTGCTGAATATGCTAAGGCCTTCTATGCATCTAGTGAGATTACTAATTAATTTTTGTCCTTAATCCTATTTATGTGATGAATTGTTTTTATTGATTTGCATAAATTCAAAAAATCCTTACCTATCTAAAATAAAACCAACTTGTTTGTGGTGTATAATATTTCTACTATGTTGTTGAATATAATTTGTTAGTATTTTATTAAATATTTTTGTATCTAAGTTCATCAAGGATATTGGTCTATAATTTTCCTTCTTTGATGTGTCTGTCCTTATCTGGATTTCATATATGATACTGGCTTCATAGAATGTATTGGAATGTGTTCCTTCCCTTTCTACTTCATGGAGTAATTTGAGCAGCATTGTCATTATTTCTTCTTTAAAGGTTTGGTAGAATTCAAAGATGTAAGGATACATCTGTTTCTGGGCATTACTTTGTTGGAAGCCTTCTTAATACAGCTTGTGTCTCATTGCAGGTTATTGGTCTGTTTAGGTTTTCTGTGTCCCTCTGGTTTGTTTATAGCAGATTGTATTTGTTTATAAATGTATCCATTTCTTCTAGGTTTTCCAATTTATTGGAGTACAAGTTTTCAAAATTGTCCCTAATGATCCACTGAATTTATGAGATGTCTCTAGTGATTTCTCTTTTTTCACCTTTAATTTGATTAATTTGGGGTTTTTTGTATTGTTTTGTTTTGTTTTGTTTTGTTTTTTGCTCAGTTTGACTAAGGGCTTATCAACTATGTATGTTTATCTTTTCAAAGAACAAACTCTTTGTTTCATAAATCCTTAGTGTTGTGTTTTTATTTTCAAGTTCATTGATTTGGGCTCTGATTTTAGTTTTTTTTTTACCTCCTCCTACTGGTTTTGGAATTGGTTTGTTCTTTTATATTGGCATTGAGATGGTCATGAGATTGTTTAGTTGGGATATTTGACTTTCTTATGTAGGCACTTATAGCTATAAGCTTTCCTCTTAGAACTACATTCCACATGTCCCAGAATTCTGGTAACTTGTATCACTATTTTCATTTGAGTCTAAGAATGTTTAAATTTTTGCCTTGATGTCTTTTACCCATTCATCATTCAAAAGAGTATTATTCAATCTCCATGTGTTTGTATAATTTCTGTAGGGTTTGTTGTGTTGATTTTTAATTCCATTATGATCTGATAAGATGCAAGGAATATTATCATTTTTTGTATTTGCTAAGAGTTACTTTGTGGCCTAAAATATTGTCCATTTTTTAGATGGTTCCATAAGCTGCTGAAAAGTGTATTCAGCCTTTGTTAGATAAAATATTCTATAGAAATTTGCTAGGCCCATTTGATTTGTAATATTTTTCATGTTCAAACAGTATTTACTGAGTTTATGTCTGGATGACCTATCTAGGAGTGAAATAGGTATGTTAAAATCATCCAGTATTATAGTATTGGGGTCTATCTGAGACTTCAATTTGAATAGTGTTTCTTTTGTGTAATTAGTTGCAACCACATTTGGGGCATAAATATTTATTATTCGTATATCTTCTTGTTGAATTGTTCCCTTCACCAACATGAAGTAACCTTATTTATCTCATTTGATCAATTTTGGTTTGAAGTCTGCTTTGTCAGATATAAGAGTAGCTGCTTCCACTTGTTTTTAAGCTCTATTCACATGGTATATCATTTTCCATTCTTTCACTTTCAGCTTGTGGCTGTCTTTGCCTCTAAGTTGCCTGTTTTGCAAACAACACATAGTTGGGTCTTGTATTTTAATCTATTCTACTAGCCTATATCTTTTAATTAGAGACTTAAGATTATTTGCATTCAATCTTATTATAGAGAGGTTTATTAATTCCTGCTAATTTGATTCATTTATCATGCTTAATTGGGTTCTGTTTCTCATGTGCTTAGAGGTTTCTTTTTTATTTCTTCTATGTGGAGTAGAAAAATTAATTTCTTTAATTTCTGTAGTGCCAATATAGTAGTCATGAATTCTTTGTTTCTGCTTATCTTGGAAGGTTTTTATTTCAGTTTTAATTTTGAAGGATAACATTGCTGGATATAGAAGTCTTGGTTGACTGTTTTTTGTTGTTGCTGCTGTTGTTGTTTTCAGGACTTGGAAAACATTGTTCCATGCCCTCCTGGCTTGTAGAGTTTGTGTTAAGAAATCAAAAGTGCTTATGTTGGGCTTGCCTCTAAATATGACCTGGCATTTTTCTCTTGAGGCTTTTAAAATTTTTATCCTTCTTCATTATAATTTGTCAGGAGAGGTTCTTTTTTGATTTTTCCCATTGGGAGTTCTGAATGCCTCCTGTATCTGGATGCCCATCTCATTCTGAAAGTTTGAAAATTATTCTGTTATTTTCCTGAAGAGAATATCCATTCCATTAGCCCACATTTTTCAGCCCTCTTCAATTCCAATGATTCTTAAATTGAGGTTTTTTTTTCCTTGTCCCAGAGTTCTTATATATCCTGATTATGGTTCTTGTTTTCTTTTCAGTTCATACTGCCTATTCAAGGCTGGCCACTTTGTCTTCCAGCTATGAGATTATGTCTTCAGCATGGTATTCTATTAGAGACTTTCAACTGAACATTTTTATTTGTTGTGGCTTTCATTTATAATATATATGTTTGGTTCTTTTTCAGTATTTGTCTTTTTATTAAATTGCTTATTCATATTCTGTACCAACTTCCTTAATTCATTTAGTTATTTTTCTAAGTTCTCTTGGAATTCACTGATCATTTTTATAATGAATCTTTTTAATTCCTAAACTGATATTTCATCCACTTCAATATTTCAGGGGTAAGTTGCTACCGAACTATAAACTATAAGAGGAATTTTTTAGCTTTATTCATATTTCTTATACTCCTGTGTTGTGTTTTATGCATATATTGGAATGTACACTTTTTTTTTAGTATCAGGGGTATTGAACTCAGGGGCACTCAGCCACTGAGCCACATCCCCAGTCCTATTTTGTATTTTATTTAGAGACAGGATCTCACTGAGTTGTTTACCATCCTTGTTTTTACTGAGGCTGGCTTTGAAATCATAATCCTCATTCCTCAGCTACCCTAGCCACTGGGATTACAGGCCTGTGCCATTGCACCTGGCTTGGAATGTGCCTTTTTAGGGCACATTTTTCATTTGCCAAAGTGTCCTCAGGTGTTCTACATTGAGAGCTTCCCCTAAAGCTGTAGTATCAAAAACCTTTGTGTTGTTTCTATTTTTGTTTTAGCAATGGATGTCCATAGGTGGGACCTGGAGCCCAACCATAGCCATTTCTACTTGGAGTCTGGTTGTTAGTTGGGGTTTTTGTCTCTTCTATTCTTTATATTAAAGTACAGATGAAGATTGAATGTCATTAAGTTTTATGTGGAATAAGTTGCACTGTCTACACTGAGTTTAGTTTAAGAGCAATTTCTACCTGTGAACTTTTAATGTCCCTATAGGTTCCCAACACCCTAATGAAAAGAGAAAAACAAGCAACAGCATCAACCAATTCAGACAATATGCTGCATTAAACAAAATACTTTATTCTTTTTATGACATCTACAATGTTTATTTCACACAAAAAAAACAGTAATGGCACAATCAGCAATTGTAAACAGCAAAAACAATAAGTAACCATGAACTACATCTGTCATTAAAGCAAACAACAGGTGTCACCTATGTCATCCACTGCAGTAATAATTGCAACAACATTAATGGTGGGGGCAGAAATTATATAAACCAATTAGTGCTAAAATATATTAAGAATACAGTTAATTACAAGAAAAGAAAACATAATGTAAAAGTGGAAAAGTGTTTACAATTTCCATAGGTAAACCAAAAGAATGGAGAAAAGATATAGGATGTGATGGTTATAAAGAAGGAGAAGATAAAATAGAAGTAACAAAGTAAAGGAAAAGTGAAAAAGAGAACAATAGAATTTGGCCATTAACACTAGAAGAAAAAAGATCAAGAGAAACAAATGAAAACAATACAAAACAAAACCAAAATATACTCATCAAAAACAATCACTATAAAAAGACAAGACCAGGGAAAACAACATTTTTTAAAATGCTAAAAATGAGGAAAAAAGAAACAAATGTATGTTCATGAATCAATCAGCACAGCAAGGATACACACATACACACACACACACACACACACACACACACACAAAAGAACAAAAAAAAACAGAGAGGGAGAGAGAAGATTCATAATAAAACATGAAGGATTTTACTGAGGGTAGTCAAAATAGTCAATGAAAATAGATGGTCACTGTGTCCACTGTCTTTTCTTCCATTTCATCTTGAACTGTATATTGACAGCAAGAGCAAGGACTTGAGATTGTTAACTCATTCCTCTTTTTATGTTGCTCACCAAGCTACTAGTTGGAGTGACCAAAGATTAAAGCTGGTTCAAATAATTCTCAGCATTTTTTTCTCCTGAATATGAGGTAGGAAAGGGTGAGAAGTACTGTCAGTTGGAGTTTTGTCTGCACAAACAAGATTGATGTACTGCCAGAATGAAGCTGCTTCAGGGTTCTGTGTGTGGAGTTCTGATAGGTGGGGCTTGGATCTAATCAGGCCCTAGGGGCTTTGTTGGGGGGTATCTGTTCTGGAGAGATTAAATCAACACACAGTGAGTATCATTAAAAATTGTTCATATACATAAGCCACATGCATATGCATTGCTCTGTTATAATCTATATTAAGCATCATAAATTATTCTCATAAAAATTTAATATTTGATTCCTATTTTTCTTTCAGCAAAAACTATAAATTCTTGATGTATTTATATTCTGTCAATTTTTTCAAAGCATTTAATAACTTCTCATTATATTAACTACATGGGATGCTAACCTATAAATATGGTTCTATGTATTTTAAAATCTAGTTTTCAGGATAGTTGTTTGCATCTATATTACTGCTGTTCTCTTTGTATATCTAAGTGTCCCTCTGTTGTATTATTTGTATTCAAAATGCTGTTGGAATACCATCAACTTGCTCCACATAACAATTTCTATAACAAATGTGGCCTTTCTGTTCTAATTCCTACTTGTGTCTTAACCAGGTAAAGTCAAGAAATAGATTCACTGTGTGGTTGACAGATACCCCTGCATGCAGAATATGAGCTGCATTCCCTACACAAATGTTGCACTGCATGATATCCAGGGATACATTGATCTCAGAACCACTAACCTGCCCCAGACAGTGACCTGTGATGTTAAATTCAGAAACTACCTCATTCCCAAAGTAAGCTTGTTTCTTATGTGTTGCACCTCAGTGCCCTCCATGTTCCCAAATCCACAGCATGAGAACCTCTAACACACAAGATGAGACAAGTGCTGTTTAATGGACTTTGTGCTGTGTCCAATTTGGGTATAAAGCTAAGAGGTGGCTATATTTGGTGTGAGTCTTCAAATTAGCTCTAATTCTTTAACATTGTTTTTTGAAATTCTTAAGTGCTTGCATTTCCTAATATTTTTAAAAATTATTTTATCCATTTACCAAGAGATTCTTCATAGAATTTTACTGGGAGAATAGTAAACCTATATATAAATGAAGAAAAAATTGACATCTTGACATATTCTTTCTTAATTCATGAATATGATTATGTGTCCATTTTATTTCCACTTTCCTTAATTTTCTCATTCAAGCTTTGTTTTCAATAAAGTGGTTTAAAATATTTTGTTAGGCTTTCCATGTACAATGAGTATTTTTGATGTTATAAATTTTTAAAACATATTTGCCTTTTATTTCTACCTGTATTAGAATATGTATTTGAGAGACACAAGACTGCTAGCCACCAGTCACAGGGGAACCCAGACCCAGGGGAAGGGATGCCTGGGGATCCCTGGATGCCTCCAGGGATGCCTGAGGGAGACTTGATACTACCCCCAGTTCAACACCAGAGTTCCTGCTGACTGGTGGGAGCACAGGCCAGGGCCAAAGACCACCTTCAGGGACCACCAAGGAAGCCCAGCCAAGGCCACTCCCACTGCCATCTTGAGTTAGTTCCACTATCACCACCACCATCTTTAGTGGCAGTAGTGTCCATCTGGGGACACCTGCTGGGAACTGGAAGTGAACTCCAAGGTGAGATACATGTATCTGTAGCATCACTGCAAGATTATAGAAAAGAAACTGCAATACCTCAGATTGGCATTCCAAAAAAGGCAGATACATAATCAACATGAAAAAACAAGAGAAGAAAGTGCCCCAAATAAACCTAGATACTACAATAATAGAATGCACTGACAGCACAGTTGATGAAATGTCAGAGAAAGAATTCAGAATGTACATAATTAAAATGATCTGCAAATTAAATGAGCAAATACAGGCAAAAATGTATCAATCCAACAAAGAGATAAAAGAGTGAACACAGGTAGCAAAAGATTACTCTAAGAAAGAGCTAGAGATTGTGAAAAAAATCAGAAATTCTTGAAATGAAGGAAACAATAAACCAAATAAAAAACTTGATAGAAAGCATCACCAGCAGTCTAGATCACTTGGAAGACAGAACATCAGATAATGAACACAAAATATACAATCTTGAAAATAAACTTGACCATATAGTGAAGATGATAAGAAATCATGAACAGAGCATACAAGAAATATAGGACAGCATAAAAAGGCCAAATCTAAGATTGAGAGAGAAGACAGAGTTTCAAACCAAAGGAATGCACAATCTCTTCAATGAAATAATACCAGAAAATTTCCCAAACATGACAAATGAATTGGAAAATCAAATACAAGAGGCTTACAGGACACCAAATATGCAAAATTACAGTATATCTACACCAAGGCACATTATAATGAAAATGCCCAGCATACAGAACAAGGATAGAATTTTATTTTTACTATTTTTTTAGTTATAGGTGGACACACAATATCTTTATTTATTTTTATGTGGTGCTGAGGATCAAAACCAGTGCTTCACACATGCGAGGTAGCACTCTACCACTGAGCTACAATCCCAGCCCAAGAATAGAATTTTAAAGACTGCAAGAGAGAGGGATCAGATTACATATAGGGGGAGACCAATTCAGATCTCGGCAGATTTTTCAACACAGATCCTAAGAGCCAGGAGATCATGGAATAACATATACAAAGCTATGAAAGAAAATGGATGCCAACCAAGAATCTTATATCCAGCAAAACCGAGCTTCAGATTTGATGATGAAATAAAAACTTTCCATGATAAGCAAAAGTTAAAATAATTTACAGCAAGAAAGTCTGTACTGCACAGCATTCTCGGCAAAATATTCCACGAGGAGGAAATGATAACCAACAAATGAAAATATACACAGAGGATGACACTAAAAAGTAAAAATAAAAAAGACTAATCAAAAGAGAAACCAAGTCAAGGTAAAAACCACAAATAAACCAAAATTACTGGGATTACAAATCATATTTCAATAATACCTATGACTGTGAATGGCCTAAACTCATCAATTAAAAGACATAGACTGACAGACTAGATTTTAAAAAAAAAGAAAGATCCAACAATATGCTGCCTTCAAGAGATTCATCTCACAGGAAAAGACATCCACAGATGGAAAGTGAAAGCATGGGAAAAAAACATATCACTCATATGGACCACGTAAACAAGCAGGAGTTTCCATCCTCATATCAGATAAAATGGACTTCAAACCAAAGTTAGTAGAAAGGAATGAAAAAGGACATTTCATACTTCTTAAGGGAATCATACATCAACAAGACATAACCATCATAAATATCTGTGCCCCAAACGATGGGGCATCTACATATATCAAACAAATCCTTCTCAACTACAAGAATCAAATAGACCACAACACAATAATACTTGGTGACTTTAACACAGCTCTCTCACCACGGGATGGATCTGTGGTATGTGTCAATGGAGAAGATACATATGGCTTCAAGAACTGCACTACTGCAAACATGAGTGTGAAATTTGCTGATGTGTGTTCAAATACATGTGAATGTGTAAAAGGTATGAGTGTGATGTGTATATGTGTGTGTGGACATCCTTGAATATGTACATGAGAGTGTGATTATAGGGTTATGTATGTATATGTATTAATGGGTATGTATGTGGTTAATCTTATTTCAAATCCCATCCCTGGAAGCCAGTGGCCCATCAGTGTTATAGCCCTTTCCTTCTTCCATGGTGCCTCTTTAGCTGCTTCTCTCTTTATGTAAAGTCCATCAGATCTTGGGAGTGAATGGTTTGTTTCAGGTAGAAAGTTTAAAAAATGAATGTGCAACACTCCTGAAAGAAGGAACTTTGCTAAAGGCATAGGACATACTGAAGTAAAGTGGCCGTCATCAAAGAGTAGTGTTCCCTAGGTCCATGCTGGGGCAAACACTCTGAAGGACAGAGAGGGGAATCTGGTGGTCAGGAGCATCAGGGTGGAGTAGACTGAGTGTTCTGAAGCTCAGGAATCCTCCATATGGAGCCCCCAAGAGAGGAGGGACTGGAGGTTTCCTTAGAACCCTCAGGCAGCCTCCAAAGGATGCTTATCATTCTGCTGAAGTCACTGTACACTATCTCAGGCAGTGGCTGCTGGTACCTTCTGGAAACATGGGCCTCCTTTGCCCTTATGTGAGGTAATGCTCCCCACTGGTCATGGTCACACCTCAGTTGGATCCTGTTCAACCACGTACAAGTATCCCTTGATGCCCTGGGGCAAGGCTTACGTGAACTGCCCTTGCCTAAGGCTGCCTTAAAAATCATGCCAGATGCCATTGGGGATGTGGAGTGGAGGGATAAACACAGAAGCTGAGGAAACCATGCACTAGATTTCCCAGGGACTCTCATCTCATCATATCCTAACAGTACACAAACTAAGCAGGCATCCCTTCTCTCCACGGGTCCTCCTGTAACAACGCAAGGTTAGGTTCATGGACCCAAGATGGAGTCAATGAATCAAGATGCAATAGCAAGGAGAAATCTTTGTCTTGTGCTTTTGTGTTGTTTTGCTTTTGCTTTTGTTTTGTTCTATTTGGCTTTGTTTACCTTTGTTATATTTTGTTATAACATTTTACAATTTTATGTACTGCATAACCCTTTATTTGAATTTTTTGCATTCAAATTCCCTTTTCTTCTCTGTGGTCAGTAGTTGTTTTTAATAAATATTTATCATATGTTATATCTGGTATGCTTACACATTGTTGTTATCACTGATGTGATGTCTCTTCTCAAGCGTGCTGGGGATAGAATCCAGCACTTTGAACACATTAGGTGGGTGTTTTAATGCTGAGATGTAGCCCCAGCCCACTGGAGAGACATCATACCCTATTTCATCCAAGAACTAGACCTTCTCAAACTTTTGTGGATCCCTCAACACAGAGAATAGGGCAGACAAAATTCCCAATGGATGACTTGGCCTAAATAGGCCAAAAAACAGG
Source organism: Geosciurus inauris (assembly GCA_004024805.1). NCBI lineage: Eukaryota > Metazoa > Chordata > Mammalia > Rodentia > Sciuridae > Geosciurus > Geosciurus inauris. The sequence continues at coordinate 29,966 of PVHX01003480.1, forward strand.
AAAAGTCACAAGATCCAGTACTGGGCATTCATCATCTAAAAACAACACAAGGATACAAGAGATAGTGGCCACTCTACCTATGAAGGGCCCTAGCACAGGACACTCTCAAACCCTGTCAGATTACACAATGGTGATGAGTCTGGAGATATAACCACAAAAATAAGCATCATATACTCCACCGCCTGTGTCACGCTGCCTGAACTTGCATAGGGACCCTTTTTCACCTGACTCCAAAAGAGAATGCAGGTCTTTGGTCCATGCACAGGACATACAGGGTCAAAATCCATGAAGCACAGCTCAAGAAGCCACAGGAAAATTATAAAAGAATAATCCACCAAGAACACATAACAAATTGTTAAATATACATACACTAAATGTCAGAGCACCCAATTGCATAAAGCACACTCTACAGGACCTAAAGGAAGGGATCCATATGATAATTGTGAGTGATAACCCTAACCTGTTCTCATCAATAGTTAGCTCTTTCAGACAAAAAATAAATGAAAAAATAGAGTTAAATTACACTATCGATCAAATAGACAACAGATGTCTAAAGAACATTTCAACCTATATCTGCCGAATACAGATTCTTTTCATCAGCACATGGAATGCTCTCCAAAATAGATTATATATTAGGCCAAATTTTGATATGACATTGTTTATTTCATCTCATCAGAACATAATAGAATGAAATTATAAATCAAAAACAAGAGAAACTGCAGAAATCTTATGAATATGGAAATGCCACCTACCAGAATCTATGAGAAACATAAAAAACAAGTGTAAGAGAGAAGTTAATGGTTATAAATGCCTACATAAGAAAAACATAGATCACAAATAAATAACATAATGATTCATCTCAAGATTTTGTTACCCACTTCATCAAGGAGCAATCTTTCTGCATTTTAAGTCTGGTGCTAAGAAACTGTTGGGAAGTATATCCTTTCTCCGTCATCTTCTCAGGCCCTAGGATATATCATTCCTAAGTTGTTAATAATATAATTAAGAATTGTGTTTGGGCAACACATAATGAGATTGGTTAAGTTGCTTTCACTAATGTTATCTTACGGAGAAGACTAAACTGATGGCTTTAACAGGAAACAGAGGTAAGGGGACTTGTTCTAGTTATGATAGATTTGGTATAAGAATTGGGACCTAAATCTATTGTTTTCATCAGAAGACATCACCAGAAGGAATTTATAGCTTGATATTGGGATGTGAAGGCAAAATTAGTGAAATATGTTTATCTTTCTATATGTAACTAATTGGGAAATAACCTTATTAATCAGGGATTGACAGTCTCCCTGCTCTACCACTTCAGCTTTGGGGGCCTGCTTGAAGGGGGTGTTGCATCTGCTGTGCTCATACCCATTCAGCCCTCTAGTTGGTGGGTCATGCTATGACTGGTATCTTGAGTCTGAAGAACTACAACCCTCCCCTAAAGAAAGGACCCACATATGCCTTCAGAATGGAATAGGCTATTGCTAATATTATATTCCTCTGATTTTTGAAGTTGTTTAAACTTTGATTTAAAAAATAAAAAACTCTCAAGTATTTTTACATTAGGATAAATGAAGTGCATGGCAATGATAAGCATTTGATAGCGTTCTACTTGTTACTGGACTTGCATTCATTCCAGAAGAGGTCTTTGTTCACTACATCAGAAATTTATTTACTAGTCCTATGAACAGAAATCCAGATATTTCATATGCAATTAGAAACTTCTATATAAATAAAATATATTAATATTTTATATTAATTATTATTAATTTAATAATGACATATTCTGGGGCTGAGAAGATGGTGGAGTAGAGAAAGGATGCAGTGCCCAAAACTTCCGTAGCATATAAATTGTTTCAGTTTTAAAGTGACGAACCAGAGTAACAAGTGGAATCAGACACCAGTGCCCCAGCTAGGCGATAAGGAGAAATGACTGACACCAAAAAAGCTAAGTGTACAGTATTGCAAATGATATTGAGAGCACTTTAACAGGTTCATTGCCACTGTCCTCAACTTAACCCTGTTTGTCCCAGGATATCTCTTCTCTCCTCTCTCTCTCTCTCTCTCTCTTTCTCTCTCTCTCTGAAAATGTCACTGCTCTTCTTGGGACAAGGTTTCACTTCCAAGATGAAAAGATTGAGCTGAGTGATTCCATTGTATCTTCAGGTCCAGAACATTTTAAATTTTATTTATCTTTGTTAGCTATTCCCAAGGGATGGCCACATAGCTATCAATGATATCAGTGCTCCATGTCAACAAAGAATTCTCCCACCCAGAGATGATTGACCCTAACTACCTTCTGGATTAGAGTTGACTTTTTAAAAAGTGACTACTTCATGCCTTTCTCATTAGGTAAGAGAAATTCACTTCCATTATATGTGTAAGGGTCCAAAATACACTTTGGGATCAGTTGTATCTTACATGGTGCCTCCACTGGTAGATTTCATTCTTTGGACATGATCAGCAGTACCACCCTATGACCATGCACTCTCCCTGCTCATGATATATCCCCATTGGTGAGAAAGAGTAGTGGGGTTTTGGGGTGGCAATCCAGGTTTTGTAAATGGAGAAATAAAGAATATATGTGATTGAATTATATCTCTGGATATATTATTGAGGTACAATAGATCTCCTCCTATATGGTAAAACTCAATTAACTTTCAGCCACCACATGAAAGGCATCTCACCCAAATTGTTATTGGATATTTTCTATATTTTGCTACTCATCCTCCAACCCCTCCAACCCAGGCTGAGCTATGAAGATACAACTTTCCACAAGCATGGAACACACACCAAATGGCCTTACACTCTGCTATGGAAACAAATGAATGACCAACTCATTGTGACCTGGTAGGATTTGTACTGTAAAATAGGGAAGCACACATTATCAGGCCTGGCCACACTTATAAGTAGAAGGAAAATTGCACATTATACAACATGCTCTTAAACAACTACTGAGTTAGAGATGAAATCACTGGGAAAACTAGATAGGATTGAGATGTAGAAAAAATGCAATGTAACCAAACAATGATACCAAGCAAAAACCAGTGCTCAAGGGGAAACTTGCAAGGGTAGGTCATACAATCAAACGGAAGACAAGAGCTCAAATACAATGTAACTTTTCAGCCTAGGACTAGGAAGATAAGAGCAGGCTGAAAGCAAAGCCCATAGAAAGACTAACTGAAAAACAGAGTGGGAAAACAGCTGAACAATCACTCAAACCAAATACCTCTCAGAAACTGTAAGCAAATGTCACAAATCATTAGCTGGACTAAGTGCAAATACAGAGAAGATAACATTCAGAAATGATTTAATGCACCTGCTAACATGGCCAGACTTGCTGCAAGTTCTTCCTGAGACTGAAGACCTACTTCAAGTTCCCTGTGGCCAAAATTATTCTGGAATTGCTTTGTTGACTTGCTCCTGTTGAATTGTGCTTAACTATGGGCTAGACCTAGCATGAAGATTAAGAAAGTCGTTTATAAACTCTCTATTGCCTGCATGTTATTTTTGATATCTGGCTTATGTTAACCTCAAATATTCTGCTGAAACTGCTGATAACATAGACTATATAATGGAAACCAGATTTAAAATAAAGATCCTTTAGCTCTTTGCAGCTCTGGGTCCCCTGTGTCCCTTCTTTTTGTCTTGCTCAGTTTCCCCACTCCGACCCCCAACAAAATTTAGAAATTCTGATTAAATTTAATCTGATTAAATTCAGAAATGATAGCAAGGATATAACTACTGATCTTACAGAAATAAAAATGGCAACAAGATATTACCATAAACTACTGTACAACAGCAAATGAGATAATCTGTATAACAGGAAAACTTCCTAGAAACATACCAATTACAAATACAGATTCAATGTCAAGATGTAAAATGTGAAAAATTGCAACAACTAAAGATAGATAATTTATAACCAAATTTCCCCAAAAAGAAAGATGGATTCATATGATTTCACTGGTGAATTCTACTAAAAATTTTAAATCATAATATGTATGCCTGGAAAAAAGAAAATCATTCAATCATGCAAAAGAGCAAATTGGTGACACATGCTACAACATAGGTAAGTCTCCAACACATTTTGCAGAATGAAAGAAGCCAGAAACAATATGTCACATATGCTACAAGGTCTTTCATATTATTTATCCATGATGGCCAGATCCATGCAGACAGAAATCAGAGTGCAAGTACTAAATCATGGAATGGGGAAGAGGGATGTGTTCATTTAATGGTACATATGCTTTTGAGAAAAGATGAATAGGTTTTGAAACTGGAGACAGATTATGATTGTAGAACACAGTAAATGCTGTAAATACCACTAAAATTCTAATTCAAGAGGATTCACTTGAGCTGGTCCAAGTAGTACATGCCTGTAATCCTCGAGTCTCGGGAGGCTGAGTCAGGAGGATCACAAATTCAAAGACAGTCTCAGGAACTTACCAAGGCAGAAATACAAAAAAGGGTGATAAAGTGCCCCTGAGTTCAATCCCTGGTACCAAAAAAAAAAAAAATAAGATGGTTCACTGTATGGTATGTGAATTTCATCTCAATTTTCTATGTGACAATTTTCCCTGAACTGATGAGATACAAACTTAATGCAATCCTTGTCCGAATTCCCCACTGGGTTTTTTCTGAAAATTACAATATCATCTTAAAATTGATTTGGAAATTCAAAGGACCTAGAGTTGCCTAACAGTCTTGAACACACAACACAGTTGGAGGACTCACATTCTCACTTGAAACCATGAAACATAGCTACAGTGAAGGCTATGAGATGTCAAAATGGTGAACTACTGGCATAAGGATGGACATACCCATCCATGGAGCATCATGAGAGTACCAAAATTTCTAACCCAAAAGCCAACAAACAAGGTAAGAAAGGAATTGCAAAACTGAAAACAAACTATTAGGGAAGATTCCATAAGTAGTCACTGGTAGTCTTTAAAATCTAACTTAAAAAACAATTTTGTAAATTTCTGTTTGTGGACTTTGTAGATTTATGAGAAAACAGATAATTAATGAAAGTATGTAAACCAAAGCACTAAATATGTAAGAAGATATGTTATGATTATTTATAAAAATCATTCAGTATTTAGAGAGAAATAATTGATGAGAACTTTATGAAGATAAAGCTAAGCAAGTAAAGCATACATTACACCATGACTGGCCAAAGCTGCAGCCTGAACCTGGAAGAAACCTGAGCCATGTCATGAAGCTGCACACACAAGAACAGTCCAACTTAGTGAAAGCAGATGGTGACAGGTTAGGGCTCCATGAGGGAATGGTGGGGTCACTGCCTCCACATTCATTTACCAAGTGTTCTCTGCTGACATGATCTCAAAAAGCTTACTCTCATTTACACTAAGGGAAAACACTGCTCCTTAACACTTTAGGGGAAAAAAAATACTCAAATACTAAGTTCATAATTTCTGATTAGAAAGAAAAAGAAAAAATATTCAGGGACAGAAAAAGATCAAAAAAAACTTTTACTCCCTAACTGCAGGCTCTGTCATGTCACTACACATGCAAGATTGATAAACAAACATGTTCTGTCTCTTCTTAAAACTATCCTTGTCCTACATGGGGTCACATCCAGAGCCAACAGTGAGAGCTCTCACTCACACTTAAATGCTTCTAAGGAGGTCAGTAGAGAAGAGGGCACACTGTTAAGATCAATGACAGAAAGAGGCACTCACCGTTGGTTTTCCTCAATTCTTCCACCAGGAAGCAGGCTTCCTCTTGAAAACAGTCTTCAATTCTTCTCTTCCCCATCCCCAAATTCCTCAGGACCAAAAGAGAGAAGCGTCTTAGCTCTTTCCATGTCTTTCCATGGATACAAATGATACCTACAAGCAGAGGAAAAAGACTAGGAGGGAGATCCCAACAAGGCAGGAGAAGCTGACATGGGACACCACAGGGATGGCCAACCTCTGCTGGAGGAGCTCTTCTAGTCTCTTTTTCCCACTTTGCTCATCCCAGTGACCACCACACAACACACACATATATGCCTGTCCACTTACCAAGGTTTTTCTTACTTCTCTATAAAATTGGGATAGTCTTTTCCAGCAAACTTCTACCCAATATCAACCAGGGCTTCCTTCACAGCTTCATATCCATGCAACACCACAATGGGCTTCATGCTCAAATACAGAGTGAACACAGGCCCGTAGACTTTTGACAGCTAGAAATAATGAAACAAATACAAATATCAGCAAACCAAGTTACTACCTGAGCCATATATCATGCTGATTCTGACTGATATCACTGTTGTCATTTTTATAGTTTTATTCTACCACAGGTAGTGCCACAGCCCATGTTCCAGACGGCAACACTGCTTGACAAAGTCCAGTGGGATCATATGGATATTAGGCTAAAGCGTTTACTCCTTATTTTGTTTTTGCTTGGAATGATTGTTGGCGGAATAATAGAGATAATTATACTAATGAATCTTTTCTTGCTAACCCTGAAGAAAAAAACACTCTTGTCCAATTCTATGCAGAAGTTACCTCAGCCTGGAGTTAATGATTATATCACTCAGGAGCACAAACAGTCTCAGTCTCCTATTATGGCTTCCAGCCTTTTCCCAGGAAAGATAGAAAATCCCTAAAGCACATCTAGAAAACCCCCTTTTCGGGAGCCCCCATATGTATATGACTTCATGAAAACATCTGCTCCTCCTAGGGAAAATATATTCCCGAGCCCATTCAACAGGAATGTAGGCAGCTGATGTGGCAATTGCAGCGGCAGGAATTGTGGGCAACAAATCCTCCTACTGTACTCAAGCCAAAAGCTATAGTTTTGGTACAGCCAAAACCTGAAAAAAAATCCTAGCCCAGGTGGGTTTCTCCTACCAGACATTCAGGATCATATATAATCTTTGAGATGGGAAAGGGAGTTACAAGGCAGGTACCCAGACGAATAGTTACTACTCCAGAACCACCTCCTACAGTCACACAGCCTCCTTTACCTTGGACAGGAGCCTATATATATGGGGAAAGATGGGTTTCACATACAAAACCTTATCACTCTGGGAAAGAATCAGGAGACCTAGATGTTTACCTAGGGAAGTAGAGTTAAAACTATGCAAGCAATGGTTTGAGCAGAACTTAAGTAATGGTAATTTGGGAAGATTTTATACTAGAAATAATATATGTAGATGATAGTATAGAAGATGTGATTTTAGCCACGTAGACTAGCTATATAGAAACTTACTTATTCATTTATAGAAGAAGTAGAAACTTAAGAGTCTGGTAAAAACCACAAACTACAATCTCACACCTAGTAGATTATTATTAGTTTTGCCTAGTTATTACATATTAGCACATATTAGCCTCAATGGTTATTCTTAGAAAATTAAGGTAATGGGTTTAAGGGGATAGATGAGACTTTAACAATTTTAAGGTAGACATTAAGATAGGTTAAGAAAAAACTATAAATGTAGAAAACCTCTAGATGTAATAGGTTAACATTTTGATAGGTCTATTTTTTAGCTTATTAAGTGTGTTTTTCTGTTTTAAGCTGGCCAAAATCTGTCATATGTAATTGTTAAATATAGAACATATGTTTTATGTATGTCCTTATTGTGGGATCTTATGGAATAACATCTTGCTACATTTGTATAATTAATAATGTATTCATTTATGATGATCTAATGATTTTAATGAAAATAATCTATGAGGAAAAACAAGGTTTGTTGAACATTTTATGGATATAAATAAAGCCCTGCCACTGAGCAAATTCAGACGCAGGTTGCACCACATCTGGTCTCTGTGTCTCATTCCCCGTCCCCTCGCCGACACCACTCATCCCATCTCAGGACATGACACCCTGCGGAGGCTGGACCCCCGCAAGGTAGATTGAAATATTTCTGAATTTCATGCATAAATGATTGTGATAGCTGCCATTGATGGATAGCTTATGATGTGCCATACAATTCCAAGGCCTTTAGTACACAGATTACAATTAATCCTCACATCGATGCATTTAGCAGTCTTATTTGCCTTTTCATAAAGAAAGAAACTGAGGTCAAGAATTCCAAATTCATTTCCAGTGTTCCACAGATAATAAATGAGAACAAGATTGGAAATTTATTGAATCAACATTTGACACTGAAGCACTTTAGCACAATTCCATGCACACCTTGAAATTGATACCCAGCAGACTGTTCAGGATCACCTGCAAAGCACTTTCTAGGAAGATGCTGATAGCCCTGTGGTGAACACTAGAAATCGGTGTTATTTAGCCATCACACTGGATCCTAATGCCCAAGTATGTTTGAGGTCTGCTATTGTTACAAACACAGAGTAGGTACCACAGAGGCAGAACCATGACAACATCCAATTGCAAGAACCATTTCTTTCACCCTTCTCCATTCCCAGCCCCAGATAAAGAATTTCTGCTGCAACCAAAAGGATTCTAATATCATCAATTGGACACCAACTCATTGCATTTCATTTCTTATGCAACTCCAGATCCTTATGCTGTTACATAAATCTTTATTCTATTTTTTTGACTTCAAGCATAAGTTGTTGATTCTGCAGAGGAGTTCTATACTCATAGCAATTCTGAGTAAAACAGAGGGGTTAATATGGTACATGACATCAAAGTTTACAGGCAGTATTTTTCTTTACAATCATCTGTTATAATAGTGTGCCTCCAGAAGAATATTATCTTTAAAAACAGGGGTCAGTTGACTTCCCTTCCACATTACAAGACACTGAAGGAGCACAAAGCATTCTTTAAGGATTTGCTGATATCCTTAACATCTATCTGCAGAATATTTCCAATAATTGGGAGAGGAGTGGGACCAGGAGGGAGCTTCCCCTCCCTGATCTGTACCTCGAGAGTGAGAGGAGAAGCAGACAGGAAGCACCAAGGACCAGGGCCACAACTGGATCCATTGGAGTCTTCTCTTCTTACTGAGATAACTGGGAGCTTGCTATCCAAACTTTTATAGTCCCCTGTTAATCTAATATGTAACTCTTTGACACATAACTAATTAGCAAGCTGAGCAGACTTTCATCCCTCTCTTGAGTAGCCTTTCTTCCAATGAGATAAAAGAGATAAAAGAGAAAATATTGATATTTCTCTTTTTCTCGTGAGCACCCTGGAGATTATGATTTGAATGTCCTAGATGGCTGTGCAGGTATCAGCAAGTGAGAAAAAAAAAAAACAGATGCTTTCATATGCTGCTATGATTGAGAAAGACTTAAGCTAATTATTTGGTACAAGAAAATTAACTCATATTGCTAAATTGCCACAGTATAAGCCAGTTAGGAATCTATGGCTTTGAGGAATTCATATTTTTGAAAACATACAAGTTGAAGATACAACTTGTATCTTCCCAGGGCAAGGACAAAGACACAGAGACTGCAGGTGGTAGACCTGAGACTGGGACCTGCCTTCCCTGCATCTTGCACCCTTCCCTCCAAGGAAAACCTCACTTCTTATACACTGGTGGCAGGAATTAAAATTAGTCAGGTAATTATGGAAAACAGCATAGAGGTTCTTTAAAACACAAGCCAAAAAATAATTGATCTACTACTGCATGATCCAGATATCCCACCTGTGGGTAAATATCAAAGGAAATGAAATTAGCATAATACTAAAGAGATGTTTATCACATGCCCATGTTTATTGAGGTACTATCTGCAATAGCTAAGGTAAGAGATCAATTTAGATGCCGCTGACAGATGAATAGATAAGGAAAATGTGGCATATATACACATTCTAATATTATCCAGCCATAAAACAGAATGAAATAGTGTCCTTTGCAGCACAATAGATGGAACAAAGGAGGACATTGTTAAGTGAAATAACTAGACACAGAAAGATAAGGACTGCATCTTTTCTCGTGTGTGGAAAGTTGACCTGAAAGTAGAATCATAATAAATAGAGGCTGGCAAATAAATGCATGAGAGACAGGTAGATAAAAATACATTGCATTTAATCAATGCACCCTGAATATATGCATGGAAATATCACACTGGGTGGTCCCATTAAGATGGACCACCAATATAGGTTAATAATAGTAAAAAGTAAAAAGACATTCACTTCTACTGTGTTCACCAGCATTTCGTGATTGTGTAATATGGTTTAATATTTTGTGATTCAGCCTAATCAGTGACTTTCAAAATAAACATGAATTTTGTTAATAATTATACCAATGATTAACTAAATAGGGATCAAAAAAGTTTGGTTTTATAACCTGCAGAACATGGCATGATCCCAAGTCATGCTGGGACATGACTTTATGCAGGGCAAAACAAGTAGCAGTCACAGAGCTCTGAACTCTAAAAGAATTGCATTAACTTATTTTGAGTAAAATCATTTCAGTTGCTTTTACCACAGGAATCACTTTATTCCTTAAGAGATGTGTGTCCCTGCTCTGTTCCTTCTTCCTTCTGTTGACCTCAGAATACTGCCTGGCCCTTTCCTTTACTAGATGAAAGAATACAAATTAATTTAAAGATACAAGAGTTGTCTGAGATCAAGTGTGTAAACTTTACTTTTAAGGAATGAGCAGTGACCAAGTGAGATAAAATGTCACCAATGCAGCCACACAAGACCTTCTCTCAGAATCCTGGTTTTCCAGCTCCCAGGTCAGTGATTTCTTACTTCCTGTTGCACAGAATTCTCAGCAGTTCAAATACTCAGGAAGGTATCTGCAGGAAGTCCTCAAGATTCACAGTATGCAAACCTCAGCTTTGCCAGAGTTGTGGATTAGATTGTGGTTCTTTTTAATTAACAAAATTTAACTTCTGAAGAAGTTTTGTTAACGTGAAGTTCCCACACACACCCTGCCCAGATCCACTCACAGTCCCTCCCACAATCGGCAGCCCTCAGGAGTGTGTGGTTCATTAGCTACAATCAAACCAACATGGACACTCACAGATCATGGAACACATAGGGGTGACTCTTTTTTGAGGGGGGCAGGGTGACTGTACGGTACATTCTGTGGATTTTGACGAGTGTATAATAATATGTGTCCACTAGTGTATTGTCACGCAGATTAGTTTCACTGTCCTAAAATTCTTCTGTGCGCTGCCTAGTCATTTCTCCCTTGCCTACAAGCCCTTGGCAACAGATGGTCATTTTAGTCTCATTATAATGTTACATTTTCCACAATGTCACATAGTTGGAATCATACAATATGCAGCCATTTTTGTTTGGATTCTTTCATCTATTAACATGCAAAGCTCCTTCATGGGTTTTGTTTTGTTTTTTCATGCCTTAATAGTTCATTTCACTTTAACACGATATAAGACTGTATGGTACAGATTTTCCACTGTTTGTGTGTACACTAACGTATTGAAGACTTCTTGCTTACTTCTGATTTTTGTCAGTGATGAATCAAAATGCTGTATGTACACATGTGCAGGTTGTTGTCAGAATCCAAGGCTTCAATTCATTTGGATAATTACCAAGGAGCACAAGTTCTGGATCACATGGTAGTTATAACTGCTAAAATGTCTTTCAAAATGTCATCACCATTTTGTCTCCCACCATGTTATGGTTTGGATATGAGGTGTCCCACAAAATCTCCAGTTAATGCAGGGATATTCAGAGGTGAAATGATTAGACTGTGAGAGATATAACCTAATTTGTCCATCCAGGTTTGAATGGACTGACTGGGTAATAACTATAGGTAGGTGGGGCATGTTGGAGGAGCTGAGTCACCTAGTGATGTGCCCTGGAAGCATGCATCTTCCCTGAGGCCCCTTCCCTCTCCCTTTATCCTCTGCTTCCTGATCTCTTCATGAGCTGAGCAGCTTTCCTCCACTGGACCCTTCCCCAGTGATGTGCTGCCTCAGCTTGGGCTCAAAGCAATGCAGTTGGCCATCTCTGGACTGAGACCTCTGAAACTGTGAGCCTCAAATAAACTTTCCTTCTTCCAGTTTGTTCTTGTCAGGTATTTTGGTCACAGTGATACAAAAGTTAACTAAAACACACCAAGAGTGATTAATAGTCCCCATTGAACCACATCCTTGTCCACATTTAGCTTCATCAGTGTTTCGGTTTTAACCATTCAAGTTGGAATCTCACCTTGTTTCAATTTGCAAGTCCCTGATGGTGTATGATTGCTAAGCATTTTTTCACATGCTTATTTGCCATCTGTATGTGATCTTCATTGAGATGTCCCTTCAGATGTTTTACTCAATTTTACTTGGGTTATTCAAATCCATAATGTTCTTTTTTTTTTTCTTGGTACTACGGATTGAACTCAGGGACACTCAACCACTGAGCCACATCCCTAGACCTATTTTGTATTTTATTTAGAGACAGGGTCTCACTGAGTTGCTTAGCACCTCACTTTTGCTGAGGCTGGCTTTGAACTTGCAATCCTCCTGCCTCAGCCTCCCAAGCCGCTGGGATTGTAGGTGTTGGCCACCACACCCAGCCATAATGTTCCATTTTAAGAGTTCTTTGTATATTTAGAATAACGGTTCTTTCTCGGAGATGTCATTTACAAATGTTGCTTCCAATGAATGGCTTGTCTTTTCATTTCTTTGATTATGTCTTTTGCAAAATAGAAGTTTGTACTTAATTAAAACTAATTGAACAGTTCTTCCTTTCATGGATAGTGTTTTTGTTGTACTTTAAAAGTTATTTTCAGAAATAGAGCATCTAGATTTTCTCCTGTGTTGTCTTCTCAGAGTTTATAGTTTTGCACCTTATGTGTAGATCTATGACCTTTGTTGGGTCATCTTCCCTGATGGGTGTAAGGTCTCCATCTGGATTCACCCTTTTGCATGTGAACATTAAGTTGTTCCAGCCACCATTGTTGAAAAATCTGTCCTCTCTTCATTGAATTTCCTTTGGTTTTTTTTTTTTATCAAAGCTCAGTTGATTGTATTTATAATATATTTTCAGCCCTCTATTCTTACATCAATCTGCCTACTCTTACACAATATCATCCTGTCTGAGTGTCTGTGAGATCTGTGCCCATCTTTCTTTCCTTTTCCTCTCTTGCTTCCACATATGAGAGAAAATGTACAACCCTTAACCTTCTGAATTTAACTTATTCTGCTTCACATAATGGTCTCTAGTTCCATCCATTTTCCTTCAAATGACATAATTCATTTTCTTTATGGATGAATAAAATTCCATTGTGTATAATATACCACGTTTTCTTTTTCCACTCATCCATTCTGATGGACACCTAGACTGGTTCCATAGTTTGGCTATTATAAATGGGTGCTTCTATAAACATGGGTATGCATATATCACTGTAGTATGATGACCTTGATTCTTCAGGATAAATACTAAGGAATGATATAGCTGGGTCATATGGTGGTTCCATGCCTAGCCTTTTGAGGAACCTCCATATGGATTTCCATAGTGCTTGTACTAATTTATAATTTGTGGGGTTATTTTAAACTATACATATATATATATATATATATATATATGTACACATACACACATATATGTATATATATGAAGTTTGTATATATAGTTTATATTATATGTAATTATAATTATATATTACATTGTATACATATAATTTCTAAAATACATATACAAATATATATATATATTCCTATATATATACACTCGTATTTATGTCTTTTTGCAAGGGATTGCATTTCTGTTCAGTATACACCTATGAGAAAAATTCAGTAAATTATGCGTAAGAAATGTAAAAATGGTTGAATCAACTTAATTTTTTCTGACAGTGCCAGTTGTTTTGCATTCTGGTAAACATTTTGTGTGATTTTTTTAAAGTTTTAATCATTCTGGTAGATTATAATAATTATACCATATTGAAGTTTTAATTTGCATTTCCTAATGATGCTGAGCACTTTTTCAGATGCCCTTTGGCAATATCAACTTTCTGTGAAAGGCTATTTTATTTGTATATATAAATATTCACAATTGGCTTCCTTTTTTAACAACCACAAGTGTATAGAAAATTTTCTGTATGCGCAGAATTGTTTTACTTTGAAACATTTGAAAGTAAATTGTTTACTTACTTCCAAAGACCTGAAATAGTTTAGTATGCATTTCCTAAAACCAAGACAATTTTCCTATATAACTATAATCAAGCCATCAGAATCAGAAAATTAATATTGATGAACCGAGACTTCCTAAACCTTATTCTCAATAAATCCCACATATATTCTTTATGTCCACTGAAAGTTCAGTTCAGAATCCAGAATCACATGGTATAACTGTGTGTCATGTCTCTTCAGTCAACTTTAGTCTAAAACAATTCCTCAGTCTTTCCTTGACTCCCTTGACCTTGACAATATAAGAGTATAGACCCAAGGTTTATAAAATACCCCTTCGTTTGAGTTTGTCTGATGTTACCCAATGTTTCTATTCAGTTTATGCATCTCTGGCACACAAAATGACACTTTTTCTTCCCCTCCATAGGTGACAATTTTGATTAGTTTCATTACAAATGATGTTCATTTGATTATTAAGTACAGAGAGTTTCTGGCAGTCTTATCCACTTTATTCTTATTAACTATGTAATTTAGAAGAATTTTATGGGTGGATTCTTTGAAATTTTATAACAGTCACCAAATTTTCAAGTTGCTCCTTTATTTATATCAAAAAGGAAACAGATTTAATGATTCCAGTGAATTATAATCAATTCATGCCATTATATATTTCAGTGTTCAAATGCAATATATGTAACTAGATTTTGTGTCCCTTTCCATGACTCAGTCAATTCTTGATCATGATCACGTTCCTATTTTCTTTGTTTTTGTTGTTTTGTTGTGTTTTGTTGTTTGTAACATATTCCAGATTCATCTTATATTTCCCCTGCCTCAACTTTTCAATTAACCATTTTCCAAACACTACTGGATTCTTTTATTCAAAAATCAGAAATAGGAATCAATGAGTGTAATGGGTATATTTATTGCTGTGAGGATGTCATAGGACATAGAGCTTCTCAGGGAGCAGAGTTAGGGAATATATGCTTGACAATACCGTAAATACCTTGTGCAGAGAGAAAACAAAATGGTGGGATTTTATTCAGAGAAGAAATAGACACTGGTTATTACCAGTCAAGGGAAATTATGCCTTACAGCAAGAGGTTAAAAGTTTAAAGAGAAATAACCCCATGAGCTAAAAATAATGAAAAGTTAGAAATCTACGTAAAAGAATCAAATTCTACAAAAAATGCTCATAAACATTTTCTCTTCTCTGAAAAAATCCAGATTCTGCTCCTGGATCTAAAACCTTGTGATTATTGGTTGAGAGATTGAGAGGCTGAAAGAAACTGAGGACAGCATGTTTCAGGCATGAGATAAAACAAATCTCCCAACTTTGATTAAAAAGAGCTTCCCTATGAGTCCTTGGGCAGTTGATTATCCCAATATCACCAGCTGGCAGGGAGCATCTGCTCCTGATTTGTGTGTACAGGATGCTCCCTCCTAAGATAGAAGGGTACCTCATCCCTCTCTTGAGACCTCCCCTTGGTTGCCAATATGCCCTTCAACTTAATTCCCCAATCTGCTGCCTAGGGCACAAAGGGGTTGGCCTTTAATTTTGCGGGGGCTGGGGGGGGGGATTCATCCTTTCCCTACAATTAGAATCTGCATTCCTGCTCTCTTAGAACCAATTGATGGAACCCAAGTCAGATTGTAAGGATAAAGGACTTTGTGAGGAACCATATCTCTAAGTGTGGTCCTACTAGACTCCTCACTCTTCACTGTCAAAGGATTTGCAGAGGCACTGAGCCAGAGGCTTGAAATCAGGATAAAACATCTGCCTACCCTGTTCCCAATGACATTTACTGGGATTGGAGCTCTGCGAATGGAGGAGAAGGGCTGTCTTGCATCTTGATTATATATAACTTTCAGGACAGTTTTATTAAATAAGCATCATTAAGACATTCTCGGGTCTGGGCTTGTGGCTCAGTGGTAGAGCACCTGCCTAGCATGTGTGAGGCCCTAGGTTCGATCATCAGCACCACATAAAAATAAATAAAGGTATTGTGTCCATCTAAAACTAGAAATATAAGAAAAAGACATTCTCATTCTACTTTACAGTCTGTATATGTTAGTCATCCTTCTGTTACTGTGACAAAATACCTAAAAAACTAACTTATAAAGAGAGAAGGCTTAGTTTAACTGATAGTTTCAGAGGTTCATTCCATAATCAGTTGGTTTCATTGCTTTCAGCACTGCAGTGTGGCCTCACATCATGGTGGTGAGGCTTGAAAGAGCAAAATCATTCCCCTCATGCCCAAGATAGGAAAGAGAAAGTTCACGTGGTGTCCCACAATCCCCTTCAAGTGCACACTCCCAATGACCTGAGACCTTCCACTAGGCCCCACTTGTTTCTGTGAGGATTGAACCCAGGGCCTTATGCATGTGAGGCAAGCACTCTACCAATGAGCTATATCCCCAACCCCACTTCTTAAAGGTCCCTGCCACCTACTAATAAAACCACATACTCAAGACCACATGGGCCTTATGGGAAATGTCCCTGATTTAAACTGTAGTACTAGATCATGTAATTAGTAATTTTTTGGAATAGGAATAGGATTTTTGAATTGTGGTAAAGCATGCATAACATAAAATTTACTAGTTTAAGAGTTTTAGCATACAGTTTTTCAATTTGCAAAACTGAAATTTGTATAAAGAAATAATAAACCCTTGTTTTTAACCTCTTTTGTCTCTGACAACCACTCACATAATAACTCACAGACACTTACTACTCTATGAACTTTCTAGATAGCTCACATTAATAGAATAGTACAGTATTTATACTTTTGTGACTGGCTTATCTAATGTTGCATAATGTCTTCAAGTTTCATTCATGTCATGGGATGTATCACATTTCTTTCCTTTTCAAGTTGTGAAAAATATCTACTGTACACAAAAAAAGACATTTTGCTTAGTATTCCTGTATCAGTGAACACCAAGAATGCTTCCACCCTTTGTGTACAGTGAATAACGCCACTTTAAACACAGGGGTATAAATATTTTTTGATACACTGCTATTATTTCTCCTGAGGATCTACCTAGAAATGCAATTGTTGGGTCACATGATAATTCAATTTTAATTTGTTTAGGAACCACTCACTACACTGTTTGTCATGGTGGCTGCATCATTTTTAGTCTCCACAGTATGCAAAGTTTTCCAACCTCTATATGTTCTCACCAACACTCCTGTTTTCTTGTTCTTCCTCTCTCTCCTTCCTTCTCTCTTGTAACAGCTATCCTAATGGGTGCAAGGTGGTATACCATTGTGGCTTTGATCTATTTTTGTCATTCTGCATTAAGAACAAAAACGGAAATTTCTGAGAACAGACCAAGCAATGAGAGTACTTTTTATTCAGAACATGGAGGGAATACATGGCTCCGAACTGCCATAGACTAATTTTTGTGCTGTTTTACAATGACAGCATATTAGTAGCTCAGTACTGGCACCTGTGGTGGTCGATGGAAGACTTGTAGAGTTCAGGGAATAGCAGATACATCTATGCAGTGATCCAGGAAACTCGCCTTCCTGAAGGTTGCAGGTTCACTGGATCAGGAGGGGATGGGATTTGAGGCAGAGCTGAGAGAAGGTTTCCCTGAGAGTGAGAAGGTGGATGATGCCTCCAAGGAGAAGTGGCGGGTGACGGCACAGCAGCAGCCAGAAGCCCTTCTTCAGACAGGAATGAAGCAGAGCTGGTACAAAGGTGGCACCCGGCCAAACGCATTGGCAATGGGGGTGGTGTCAATGTCCTTGGGGTCAACCACAGGTTTCAGCTTAAAATTCTGTAAAATGGTGGTCAGGAACAAAAACAGCTCCATGCGGGCCAGGCCCTCTCCCACACACATGCGTTTTCCTGAAGAAAACAAACACAGAGTTTTCTCTCCTTAAACATTAGCTTCTGAAATGTTATAAAAAGTATGTGACCCTATCTCAAAATTTAAAATGGGCTGGGGGTGTGGTTCAGTGGTTAAGCACCCCTGGGTTCAGTCCCTGGTACCACAAACAAAAAAACTTGCTGTAACTATTTGATGAATGATTACTTACATGCCTGGATCAGAGACAGGACAGTTGGAATGAAGGTTGGCAAGACAGACACACAGAAAATTGGAGACATTCACTGTTCACTCTACATCTCATTTTATCAGGTACTCTTCATTCTCCAAATAGTCATTGCATATGGCCACAATCACAGCTCCAATAACCATTCACACAATATAACTGCACTTTTGACATTTCACGTTTACTTAAATCTTTTTCTGAAAACATACATTTCCCGCACAGGAGATTCAGGGGGAAGGGCAAGAGGAAGAAGACACAAATTCTAGTTCCCTTTGTACCTCTGGCACAATACTCAGCCACAGATCCTTTTTCCCTAGCATCATTTCATGATCACCTGTCTCCACCTCTCACTCCCTCACATTAAAGGTTCCAATGGTTCCTGTCTGTCCCGAGACAAGGAAGGAATGGCCTGACCTGGCCCTCACATTCTGTCCCCTCTCTGATGTTCAGTCTTATCTTTCCCTTCCTCACATTCTCTCCTCTCAGCTCCAGGCAAGGATCCTCTTCATCCACGCCCCATACCATGAAGTTTTAAGCTTCCTCTCATGGTGCCCCATTTGGCTAAGAAGCACTGTTCTTATGCCTCCTTTGGACCTATGTCCCTGTCATTTCCTCTTTAAGATGCTTGATGCTTGTGATCCCCTTGGGCAGTAGATTCTCACCCTCTAAATTTCCTCAACCTAGTCTTGCTTCCACAGCAGCATGGATCACCTCGAATCCCATTTTCTGTTATTCTCTACCGTGCTAAAATATGAGTCACTCAGACTTAAAAGAAGGCCTCCATCCTTGACATCTTGGTATGGACAGTTCTGGGCCCATCTAAAGTCACAACAACAAAAATGAAGGTGACTCCTTATCTAGAATTTCAGCACACACAATTTAGCAGTGAGACTGAATATCCCAAATGCATGATCATGAGTAGAGGAAGAGAAAGGTGCTCTGCAATCACTGTAGATTCTTCTTCCACATTCCCAAGGTTTTGCTCAGCCTACACTTAGGTCATACGTTCTGACCTACACTATATGATCTATAGGAAACATCCTTTCCTATACTCCATTACTTCTATAAAGTGCCCTGCCTTCTCTTCTTTCCTTGCTCCCCACCTCATGTAAGCCTATTCAATTTGATTTTCCCTTGTTAGGATATGAAAAAGCAGAATGTAAGCAACTTCTGACTCTGCCTTCCCAGAAACCTGAGCTTCCCTTTCTCACAACGCTAGTCCTACTACAGAATGATCTGTTTGCTTTTGAGACTCTTAAAAGCCCATTATATTCTCTAGGATATTTTCAAATGTCTTGGAGTGAGGGATACCAAAGAGCAGATACTCAAGGTGTGGACTGAGATATCTTTTTCATGGCAAGTGAGGAAAATTATAATGTGTTTCACTTCTAAGAATGAAACACTTAGAAGTTTCAGCTACATAATTTGGTAATATATCCAGAGGTATAATTCAACCAACTTAGAGTATAAGCTTTTTGCATTTGGAAAACAGGTTAGACACCCCACAAAGCCCCAGTAATTGGCCCAATAATGAAGATATATAATGATCAGGGAAAGTTCACGGGCGTTGGAGTGGAACTTCTAGTGATGTATAAAAAGTAAATGTACCAGTCCCAGAGGAGGCACCATGTAATTTTCAACTGGTGTCAGAATTTATCTTTCAGAGTTGAGTGTGGTGGTACATGCCTGTAGTCCCTGGTACTTCAGAGGCTAAGGTAGAGGATGGCTTGAGTTCAGGAGTTCAAGGCCAGCCTGGGCAACAGCATCTCATTTTAAAAAAATTTATCTTATCCCCTGAAATTCTAGTGGAAATGAACGTTTATTACCTATTGAGAAAGGCATGAAGTAGTCACTCTTCTTAAAGTTGCCTCTTTCATCCAGAAAGTGGCCAGGGTCAAAGGTCTCTGGGTTAGGGAATTCTTTGTCATCATGCAGGACAGATGTCAGTGATGTTATTAAGTCTGTGCCCTGAAAATAGAAGATAGACAAAATGAGTTACAAAAAGTTCAAAGATGGGAGGAAATGATGGGACTCGCCTAACGCAATCTATTTGATCCATGGATGTGGAAATCCAGGTCTAAAGAAAAGAAGTGACATTTCCAGGAAATCAAACCAACTAAAAACAGAAATAAATTTAAGGCCAGAAACAGTGATTTTGTTAAAGTTTCCTCAATTAGCAGCTGAAGGATCAAGTGTTGTGCAATTTGAGTGGGAAACCTTCTGAATCCTCTCTAATTAGCACCAAGCTGGGACACAAAGCTTCCCCACTTGTTACTCTATTTCATTACTTCAGTATCCACACAACTGGTATGTGGATTATGATTAAAAATCTGAGCCTGTCCTCCCTCCCAAAATGTCAGTAGAATTTGGAACATGTTTATGGGTCTTTTTTTCCCATATTTTTTATTGCTACATTATAGTTGTACATAATGGTGGGATTTGTTGTTCCATATTTATGCATGCACACAATATAACTATGTAATTTGGTGTTTATAGGCCTTTTTCAAATGTAGGGCTGATCTAATTTAAGATGACTTCTGGGAAGATATTAACAAGTACAGTGAACCTATTGAGTGCTTATCATTGATGCTGTGTTTTTCTTTTGATTTAAAATTAAAAGGACAACCAGAAGAGTGAGAAGTTATACTCCATTTACATATGATGCATCAAAATGCATTCTACTGTTATGTGTAACTAATTAGAACAAATTTTTAAAAATGGGGAGAAACTCATCATTACAGATAAATTGTATCTTTAAAACACAGCAGGGTTGCAAAATTAGAAAAGTTATTATTTTGCAACAATTCAGGTAA
Organism: Geosciurus inauris; assembly: GCA_004024805.1. NCBI lineage: Eukaryota > Metazoa > Chordata > Mammalia > Rodentia > Sciuridae > Geosciurus > Geosciurus inauris. The sequence continues at coordinate 50,788 of PVHX01003480.1, forward strand.
GATCTTCAATTCAGGCAGAGATCATCAATTAATGTAAAATCTACTGGGTGAGTTATTAGGGAAAAAGGATATTCACAGTGTCCTGTAGTACTATCCCACGGATTTTTTTAATCATCTCAACAATGGGGATATCTGGAAGACATCCCCATAGCAGATTTGAATCTTAGTATTACCAATAATGGTACAAACTGATCTTTTTGCCCCCAATCACAATATGATATAGTTAGACATATGTAATATCACCTATATTACGTTCTTGCCCAAACACATAACTGGCTTCTAATCTGCTAGAAAACATTCACACTAAAACCACACGGAGAAACATTTTAATTGGCCACAGATTCGACTCTTCAAAACTATCAGTGTATTGAAATGAAACAAAAGGAAAGGAAACACTCTTGATTACAGGGGATCAAAAGGAACAAGATAACCCAATTAAAAGCCTGTTTCCAGCCGGGCGTGGTGGCTCACGCTTGTAATCCCAGCACTTTGGGAGGCTGAGACAGGAGAATCGCGAGTTCAAAGCCAGCCTCAGCAATGGTGAGGTGCTAAGCAACTCAGTGAGACCCTGTCTCTACATAAAACACAAAATGGGGCTGGGGATGTGGCTCAGTGGTCGAGTGCCCCTGAGTTCAATCCCCAGTACCAAAAAAAAAAGCCTGTTTCCTCCTTGCACAATATAACGTTCCCCCATAAAAGCTATAAAAGTGCTGGGCATGGTGACACATGCCTATAATCCCAGTGATTTGGGACACTGAGGCAGGATGATCACAAGTTTGAGGCCAGCCTCAGCAACTTAGTGAGGCCCTAAGCAACTTAGTGAAACTCTGTCTCAAAATAAAAAAATCAAAAGGGTTAGGGATGTAGCTCAGTGTTAAAGTGCCCCTGGGTTCAATTCCTAATACCAAAAATAAAATAAAATAAAAGGACATAAAAGATATTTTAAGGTAACTGGGATAATATCACAGTATTGATTGTTGGGATAAACACTAATCAGTGTCTAGAAAAGCTTGCTGTTAGTTATGGTTCTAAGAATATGAGAACAAAGGAAATAGGAGAATTTGGCTACTTCCCTTATCTCCAATCTTTAGGTAAGAAAGCAGAGAGACCTTGATTGTAAAGTAAAGGTATGCACTCACGAAACGTCCAAAGAAATCCACCCGCACAGTGGTCATGCAACATATCCTACATATTCTCCTGCTCGTAGTGCAGCTGAAGCCCTCCATTGTGTCCTGGCCTGCTGCCACCAAGAAGTATGCAAGTAATAAAATGTCTAAAACCTCTCCATTGAGTCCACCAAGTTCTTTCTTAGGGTTTGGAAAACAGTATACTGGAGTGTTTGCAGCCCTGGGCCTGAACACTTGGCACAGCCAGCAGGATCCCAAAGAAGAACATGTTGACTGGAGTTGAAAAAGCACATAAGGTCTGCCAGGAATATCCCAGACTGGCCACAAGTCTTGATGTAGATTTGAGGTGAATTCCATACTGGTGGACGGGTTCAGGGGACAACTACATGAGTGCAGCGAAACCCTGAAAACACTAGAGACTATTGTAAACAGCATCCAAAGTAGTCGTGGGAAAGTGGAAGGAGACAAAGAATGCCTCTTCAGTGGTGGCAGAGCTCCTGATGTGTGCATTAGTTACCTACAGACCAGGAGTTAGCCTCTCAGGCTCAGCTCATGGAGTACAGGAAGAGTTAAACCTAGGAAAAGATGCTCATTTAGCATAGATTGATAGCAAGGATGTGCTGTTGTGGTGCTCAGAACTTGCAATTGAGCATCTGCAGGTTATGGTATGCCACTGTGCTAAACTGAGGGGACATTGCGGGCCCAGAGCCCATTTTAGAGCATTGGTGACTAGTGAAAACTGGGACCCTCAGATGTGAGATCCACTCAGGGAGTCCACTATGTCCAGTGGTTCAGAAGTTGAGGTGGAGAATGAAGATAGAATGGAAACAAGACCAGTAATGGTCCAAAAGTTAAAGACCCAGTAAGAGCAGCCTAAGGGGCTGCTCCCAATCTGTTCCATGCTCCAGACAGATATTTAAGGGAGACAGAAAGACTGAAGCAGGAAATGTAAGTCTATAAAACTGTCCAAACTGGAAGGACTGCTTCCAGCCTCCCATAAACAGATATGACTGGACTTAATAGAAGTAGGTGTAAGTGAAAGGTATAAATAAACAACCCAATGCCACTCTGGTAGTTACAGAAGCAACTGCCAAATGACAAGAGATTTCAGTCATTACCTCTCAACAAAGAAAAGAAAAGGAGTCAATCAGAAAGGTAGAATGGATTCCTACTCCAAAAAGAGATAAAGACAAGTATCTCCTATTAAGAGATGTAATGATGTGGTGCTGGGATTGTAGCTCAGCGGTAGAGCGCTTGCCTCGCATGCGTGAGGCCCTGAGTTCGATCCTCAGCACCACATACAAAGCAATACAATAAAGACATTGTGTCCATCTACAACTAAAAAAAATATATATTTAAAAAAAGAGAGAGATGTAATGATGTAATGGAAGCAGAGGACAGAGCCCGCCTATGGAGTCTTGGAGTCCTTGGGCGTGGTACCAATAGTGAGGAGGATTTGAGATATGTCTCTGAACCAGAGGCTATACATAGGAATGGCAATACACTGGTCTTCACAAAATATTCAGAGACTAAAGGCATTAGTGGACATGGAAGATGGGTATACATTTATATCTGATAATCCTGACAAATTCTCAGGTAAGTTAACTACCTATTGATGGATAGGTAACTAACTATTGATGAATATTTAACTAATTTATTGATGAATAAACCTATTGATGAATAGTTAACTATTGATGGATAAAGGAGATAAACAGTGAGAGCTCTGATCTGTAATGCAGACTGAAATTTGAATGCCTGACACCCACCCCTTCCCAGTGTTCCTGCCATTTCAATACATAATCACTGTTGACGTATTGTAGGTTAAATACCTACAATTCAGTGACCATCATTCTGGAGTAGTTCAGTACCCAGTTGGGAACATATCATTGTGTATTAGTTCTTGCTAATATCTTCTTTTGCATAGATACACCACTGAGAGTCAAGACCTGTTTACCTTCACAAGGGAAGGCTAAAAATGGATGTTTCCTATTACCTCAAGGATAGCTCCAGAACTCCACTGTGTGCAAGACTTTTAAAACCTGGTCCACTCCATTATGTTGATGACATTCTTCTCACTTCTGAATCTTTTTCAGCACTCACTGAGGCAGCATTCATGTTTTTTACTCATTTGCAAGGGAGAAGATGGACTGTGAACCTTGATAAAGTGCAAGACCTTGGTTTATTGGTAAAATTCTTGGGTTGTCTGGTCAGGGAAGAAAAAGGTCATACCTCAGGCTGTAATGAAGTTCAGGCATATCTACTTCTCAGCCACAGAAAAGTAAAAATGAGAATTTGTGGGACTTCTGGGTTTTTGGAGGACTTTCATCCCTTATTTGGCATGGCTGGTGGAATTTCATCCTGTTCCGAGGCATACGCGACTTACCATAGATTCCATCACCAGAGAAACACCAGGCAATGTTGTCAAAACCTACCCCACCAGAGGATGGCTACAAAAAATGTCCAAGGACCCCACAACTGGGCAGAAATTAGAGAATAACCACTATGAAATGGGGTGCATACCTTTGAGAGTGATGAATAGACAATTTCACCTGTCAACTTACAACTTCAAAAAGGTGGGCTTTATGCCTGACCCTCTATATAAGAACAAAGACAATTTAACATATATCCTCAGCCCCATCACCCCATGTTACTCAGGGGGCTTTCCCTCGCTGTGAGGTGTGCTGTGGATATGGGCCCTGTGGATGGCCTTACCTACCTTACCATTGCACAAGATGATGTGCATGGGTATGGCCTTATATCCCAGCCTGAGTTCTGCCTCTTTAACACACACACCTAGTAACTGGGATAGCATAATGGCATGTCACTCAAGGCACCACCATGCCTCCTGGTGCTTCCATCCACTAACTATTCTTTCCCCACAAGCTGCAGATTATGGTATAGACACTCAGGTCTCAGCTTTAGCCTCTCACACTGCTCAAACTCCCTAATCAGACTAAATATGCAAAAACCTTGCTAAATGAGGAAATTACTCAGACAAGAAAGGTGGTTTTACAAAATAGAATGGCATGAGATATTCTTATGACTGCCCAAGATGTAGTATATGCAAATCTTACAGACAAATATTACACTTAAACTCAAGTGTCTAAAAAATTTCATTCTATTGATGCTCTGTTGATTGACCCATTCTCTAAATGGTTAACTTCCCTTCTGTCAACATGCTGACATACATTCTATGTTATCTTAATAATGCTGGCGTTCCTGCACCTACCTTCTTGCTCTTTGTAATGCTGTCATAGGGTGTAGGTGCAAAATGCCTCCAGAGCCCTGTCCTAAAGTTCTTGTGGGAGACATGGGAAGGTCTGAGGTTGTAAGGACATGAAGGGGCTTCCAAGGCACTGAAGGGGTAGAGTGTTGGGTTAAATACTAACTGGTGCCTAGGAAAGATTGCAGCGAGATAAGGACTCTAAAGAATATGATAACAAAGGAAATGGAGAGTGGAGCTGACCAATTCCCTTATCACCAGTTCTTAGGTGAGAATTAAAGCAGGGTGAGCTTGGTTGTATGTACTCATAAAACATCTGAATAAATTCACCTAAACAGTGGGCAATGGAACCTATCCCATATACTCCCCTGCTTATGGGTTGGTGCAACCCCCACCATATCCCAGCCTGCCACCACCAAGGAGCACATGAGTAATAAATGCCAAACCCTCTCCATTCAGTCCTCCAAATTCTTTCTTTGGAATCAGTAAACAATATGCTGGGGCTTTTGTGGTCTTGGAGCTGAACAATGATAAATCTCTTAGTGTAAATGCAGTCATTGTTATGTAGCAGAAAGTCCTTGTTTTGGGGAGATAAATTCTGAAGTATTTAAGTGTTAGATGTGGTAGATTATATATATATATAAATATATACACATATATATATACACATATATATACACTCTCCACTTCCTTTGTTATCATATATATATACATATATATATACACACACACACAAATTTATATTCATTTTAAATTCTTACATTTTACACTTTTTAAATTCTAAGTTAGGGAAAAATTCCATTCCCCTAGTTTTATTATATTTAAGTGGTCTGTAATTTTTTTAAAGTTTCACATATAATTTGTTTAAAATGTAGGTGCCCTTCAACACCTACAATAAATGGATAAAAAAAGAGAATGTGGTACATATACACAATGGAATATTACTCAGCCATAAAGAAAATGAAATTATGACATTTGCCAGTAAATGGATGGAATTGAGACTATCATGCTAAGTGAAATAAGCCAATCCCCCAAAAAACCAAAGTCCATATGTTCCCTCTGATATATGGATGCTGACTCACAATAGGCAGGCATGCAGGGGGGCGAGGTTCACAGAGCTGGATAGTGTAGAGTCAGACAGGAAGGAGGAGGAATGAGAATAAGAAAGACAGTAGAAGAATTGGACATAACTTTCCTATGCTCATACATGATCATAGCTTTCCCATATGAATACATGACCAGTGTAATTCCATAGCATATACAACCAAAAAAAATGGGAAATTATATTCCATATATATATATGATATGTCAAAATACATTCTACTGACATGTATAACTAAAAAGAACAAATAAAAAATTGTTTAAAATGGTTACCTTGTACATTTTCAAACAAGTGTTACCTGAAAATGTTACTTTAGGAAGCAAAGGCCAAAAAAAACCACAAAAGCAAATATATAACACTTTATATATTATATACAAATATATATAATATATTATTATTTATTATATTCTTATAATTATAATATCAGTAATTATTATAAATATATATTATATAATTATTGTAAATGTATTATATTATATAACTATATGATTATAAATATATAATATACATTATAAAGTGTAATTTGCTTTTGTATTTTTTAATTATAAGTTATAATTGTTTTTGTAAATTATAAAGTGTAATCTTTATTTCATACCACAAAAAAAAATGAGTTTTAAATAGAACATAGACTTCAATGTGAGAGCTAAAACTGTAAATCTTTTAGAAGAATATTTTAAGAATAAATGTTTGTGACTTTGTGCTGGCAAATAAGATCTAAGGACATTCCATCAAACTTTAAAATATATGCACTTTGAAAGACATTTTACAAAGCTATTTAAGAAAAAAAACAGAAAAAGCTAAAGACTGGGGCTGGAGTTTGTAGGTCAATTGTAAAGCACTTGATCCTCAGCACCACATAAAAATAAATAAGTAAAATAAAAGTATTGCATCCATCTACAACTAAAAAAGTTATACAAAAAAAAAATCTAAAGATTGGGAGTGAGGTAGGGTAGAAGGAATAACAAATAGGCAAAAAGGATATATAAAGGAGAAGTAAATAGGATTTTAATTCAGAAGATGCATACACTTTTTCAGGCCTGTCACTCTCTAAGCCAGTCTCTTTTCCAGGCCTGTTACTTCCAAATTTCTGGTAAATCTGTAAATGTATATAGATGTATAAAATACACATATATGTACATATTTTATATAAACATATATAATATACATGAGGCCACTGCTTATATATATTATATGTATATACACATACACATAATATGTATATTTTATATATATGTATCTTATATAAATTACACATATATATGTAATTTGAGCAGATACACTACCAAAAAAGATATATGAATATTTATAATATACAGGTGACTATTTTATCACCTTTCAGCAGTGGCAGTAGGACAAAAATGGCAAAGTACACAGGCATATGCCCTCAATTTTCACACACTGCTGGCATGTGACTTCTGCCAAATGGGCATCAGCTGAACAGAGTCCAGGGCCCAAAGAAGCAAGACCAAGGTTTCCTGCCAGTAAGGTTCCCACCACTCATTCTAAGAGAAGGCCAGTGCTTTATCATTTCAGTGTATTTCAGCCCCTAGACAATCAGCCTACCCCTCTTGAGTGACTCTCACTTTCTCTTGCCTTTCCCTTGCCTGCAATAAATCTGCTGTGAGCACTATCTTTCTCCACTTCATTGTATATTTCTATGTTTGTGACAGGGTAATTGTTTAATCTTGGACAATCATACCAAGGACCGAGAAACAAATTAAAGTGTTTCACAGTTGACTTTAATTTCTGGTAGCTGGATCTATATAGAAATATTCATAGAACTGGTATTCAAATAATCAAAAACTGGAAACATACCAAATAGCCATCAATTAGTGAACAGATAACCTATATGTGATACTCCTTATTATAAAATACTATTCATGAATAAAAAGGAACAAACTAAAGATACGTGCAATAGCAAAAATGAATCTCAAACGCATTCTGCTGGAGAAAAAAGCCAGATAAAGAGCCAGATATTGATTATAAATTATTTCCCTTATGTCACATTCCATTAGATTGTATTCTGTTATATAAAAAGTCAGAAGGAAAGCTGATATTTATTACAAACTATTTCATTTATGTAACATTCCATTAAATTCATTCTTTCTAAATTTTTTTTAGTTGTAGATGGACATAATACCTTTATTTTATTGATTTATTTTTATGTGGTGCTGAGGATTGAACTCAGTGCCCCACACGTGGTAGGCAAGCACTCTACCACTAAGCTACAACCCCAGCACATATAGCATTCTTGAAAAGGTAAATCTGTAAAACTAAAAATAGATCAATCATCATCAGTAGTTAGAAGTAGCAAAAAATTAGTTGCAACAGGAGTATGAGGGAACTTTTGGGCAAGATGGAAATGTTTTGCATCTTGACTGTGATGGTATTTACATGATTACATATAATAGGCAAAACTCATTGAGTGCTACAGTTAGAAGGGTAAATTTTAACCCAAAAGACTTAAAAACAGCATACTACAGTGACGCAGCCACATCAATGTTTATAGCAGCCCAATTCACAATTGCTAAGCTGTGGAAGCAACCTAGATGCCCTTCAATAGATGAATGGATTAAGAAACTGTGGTATATATGCACAATGGAATATTATTCAGCAATAAAAGAGAATAAAATTATGGCATTTGCAGGTAAATGGATGGAATTGGAGAATATCATACTAAGCAAAATAAGCCAAACCCCAAAACCCAAATGCCGAATGTTCTCTCTGATAAGTGGATACTGATCCATAATGGGAGAGGAGACACGGGAAGAATGGAGGAAATTTGGTCAAAGGGGAAGAAGGAGGGAGGGGGCATGGGGACAGTAAAGATAGTGGAATAAATGGACATCATAGCCTTAGCTTCATGTATGACTGCATATGTGATGTGATTCTACAAAAAAAAAAAAAAACAATTTTTAAAAAGAAAGAAAATAACTACATGTTTAAAGAGATAGAAATCTGTTTCATGTTTATTGCTGAAAAACTTATTAGGAGACATCTGATCTCTCTGAAGAAGCAGAAATCCAAATAAATCTCAACCTATTTCATAACTATTTCTTTAAAAAAATTGAATTTCCATAATTGTTGGGAAGTTATGAAGCTTTCATTCTTTAAGAATGCCTTAAAATATTCATTGTTCACAGATAACTAATTAAAAATGGTAGTCAGCTTTCCAGAAGATTCCAAGATAATACTGGTTTTTATTCCAAGCTGATGCAAGAGCCAAAACTTTAAGATTCACAGAACTATTTGGGGAAAACACCAGCTCTTTAGTATGTCTAGAATATTCCTTCATATCATGAAGTTGTGTTAAGAATCACCATGTGAATTCGTCTTTTCTCTGAGCTTTGCTGCCCTCTAGTGATATCTTCTCCTGTTAAAATCTACTTAATCATTCATTGTATGAAATAAATATTTATAGGGAGCCAATATTTCCAGTGTATATGCAAAACAATACCTTTGCCTTAAAGCTAATGCCACTGATTCCACAGAATAAATTGGCTGGATTAATCACTATACCGAATGTAAGTTAAAAAGAGAATTAATATTCCAAGTAATTAAAATAGTAACAGTGAAAGTATGATTTGGTATACTATTTGGGGATGAAAACAATACAACATTGTCTAATGGAATTATATAAATATTCACATTTTAGAACCACATAATGTCATATTGGATATATTTCTACTGAAGAAAGTAATGAAAAATTTGAACTAAAATGAGTACAAATTTTCTTACAAAGTTAATAATTTTGATGCTAAGATAATACAAAACTGTGACTACATATAGCCTAAAGTTGAGAAGTTCTTATGAAAATGTGTGTATACATATACATATACATATAAATGTAGATACACATATATATCTATATGTTTGCATGTGTATAAAAATATGTGCCATCATGTTGCATTAAAAACAGAAAATATACAAATTATATAATCACACACTTTCAACCATATAGCATATAGGATTTATAAGTACAGAATGAAGTGGTTAGTATGTAGAAATGAAGAACAATAAAATTAAGAAGTTTTACCACTGGTACATGGAAAGTGAATTTGTATTTATACGTGTTTTTTGTTTTTTACTGTATGAATGAACAATTCTATAGGAAACATAAATTAAAAGAAGTGGCATGTTCATGTATGATAGGGCTTGGCTAAATACTGTCAAGTATTATTTTCATTTAATCTTGCTTGGATCACAGCTGGGGCTTACAGATTAGTAGTGCTTGGCTAAATAGCCACCTGGATATTCTAAAAAATTCATGGTTTCGGGCAAGATTTCAATCACTGCCATTTTTCTAAAGGTGAAAAATAAAAATCCTACCTTTAAAAAACAAAGAAGGGTAAATTTTGTTTTCATATAACCTGTCCTTCAATTTGAAGACAGAATAATACATTAAGTCACAAAAAGCATATCTTCTGAGGGCTGAGGATGTGGCTCAGAGGTAGAGCACTTGCCTAGCATGTGTGAGACACTGGGTGCGATTCTCAGCACCACATATAAACAAATAAATGAAATAAAGGTCCATCAACAACTAAAAAAAAAAATTTTTTAAAGCATATCTGAGCCAGGCACAGTGATGCACGCCTGTAATCCCAGCACTTTGGGAGGCTGAGACAGGTCAATCACGAGTTCAAAGCCAGCCTCAGCAATGGCAAGGCGCTAAGCCACTAAGCGAGACCCTGTCTCTACATAAAACACAAAATAGGGCTGGGGATGTGGCTCAGTGGTCGAGTGCCCCTGAGTTCAACTCAGTGCCCCTAAGTTCACAAAAACATATTTAGGATTTCCAGAGATGATCATTGCCACCAACTAGTTGTCTGTCCTTCCAGACAAATTGTGCATAGTAAATAAATCTTAATACGTTTATGCACATATAATTTTGTTTATTTTTACCGTAAAGACTCCACTGCATATTCCTCCATATTCATTTTTGCACATAATAAAGTAATTTGGATATTATCCTATATCAACGAAATACATGATGCTACATGAAGTGAATGTGCCATTATGTTACTGATGAACATTTAGGTAATCTGAACTTTTATTATGGGTAATTAATTTTGTAATGGCAAAATTTATGGACATTCCTCCATTTGCTTATTCCCAAGCATGGAGTAGATACCAAGAGTTGAAATTTCTGCATTATAGAATTTGATATTTTATATTTTAATAGACATTATCAAATTTCACTCAAAAAAAAAAAGATGTTATTTATGATCCTGCCAGCAGCACACGGAAGTACTCATCTACACTCATGCTCACCACACATCTCAGCCTTTGGCTTCATCAATCTACCTAATGAAAATGGCATCCTCATGGTTTCAATTTTTGTTTTGCAGATGTTGCCAAGGTTTAATTCTTGAAAGGTATGTATTATCATCAGTTTATAAATGAAAATACCAAGGCTCAAAAGGATTAGAAATGTGCCCAAGGTGATGGTTAAGAGTAGCCAAACCTAATTCCTCACTGAGGTCCACCTGACTTACACCAGGCAATCTGCATTTCTGAATAGCTACCTGTGTTTTTCCTTTTTAGGATACAGTTAGCAGAAGGCACTATCACATTCATTTAGAAACACCAAAAGGGGAATACCCCTCTGCACACATAACAGTTCTTCCACCCTCTGCTTTAAAACTGCAACTGTCCTCTAATCATGCATTTTCCTAGCAGGGAAATAATTTGAAACCCTAAGAGGTTAATCAGGACATATGGAATGCAAATGACCATTCTGTAACTCAGAGGTCGTCCTTCCCCAGCCTAGCTTTTATCAAGCATTTCAAAATTATCTGTAGGGAGACAATTTTCCCTTTTTCCTACTTTTCTTCTTTAGTTCATAAAATATGAATATCTCTCTTCCTGATAATATACCTATGCAAACCTTTATCTAAAACACATAAAGCCCAGTGTGTTTTCAAGGCAGAGTTGTTTGACTTGTTTAAAAGAATTTTGCCTAGCAAGCACAAGGCCCTGGGTTTGATCCCAGCACCACACAAAAATATACACTTACATATAGATTTTATGAGTTATTTATTTTGAGTTTTATGGTACTCCCAATAATGTGGGAGAGTGCCATATAGTCAAACACTTTGATATTTCTTTAGCAAACTATTAATATTTATATAAAATGGCATAAATAAGACAAAAAGATTCACTTCATTTAAAATAAAATTTTAACCACCAAATTGCACCCAACTTAATTTTTTTTTCATTTTCTGGTCTTTAAGTATTGTAGGGTTGAAGATGAGAGATTTCTAACTCTATATTACTGAAGAAAGCTAGACATACACTGTCCAATACAGTATGAGTGACCCACAGTTATTTATATGTAATTTTTAAGTACATAAAACTTAAAATTCATTTCCTCTATTATAGTAACCACATTTCAGGTACTTCATAGGTACATGTGCTAGTGACTACCACACGGACAGCACAAATACTCAGAATTCCTTCCTGCCAAGAAGATGGTGGTAATTTCAACTCTAATGAACTCACAGATCTCACTTCAAAACCCTTGAGCAGAATTTTTAGTTATCTACTAGGGGGAAAGGTTGTTGGAGATTGAACCCAGAGATGCTTTACCTCTGAGATGCATCCCCAGCCTATTTTTAATTTTATTGATTTATTTTTAAGACAGGGTCTCACTAAGTTGCTTAGATCCTTGCTAAATTGCCTAGCCTGGTCTCGAACTTTTGATCCTCCTGCCTCAGACTCCTGAGCCACCAGGACTATAGGCATGCACCACTGTGCCCAGCTAGTTATCTATTTTTTTATAATAGAAATGTGTGCTGGTAATAATGGAATGGACTAGCTGGTAGCATAGTGACTAAAATATCTGAGAAAACAGACACCCCATGGTTTAGAAGGCATTTGAATGCTGCTGAGACAAAAACTGGTCTGAGGATCTCATAGGTGGGAGAACCTCAAACAGGTCGGTAGAGAGTTAGTGATAGTCAGTTTTCAACTGTTCATACCCCATTCTGAATGAAGACAGGAGATGTTATATAATACTCTCTTTCTAGTAGGAGAGAGATGGACATTATCTAGAAAATAAACTTTATTTTAGACTTTATATTTATCCCTGTGTAATAACTGTCCCTTAATCAAAGCTTCTTAGGCACTTCACTGACAGAACTGAACCCAAAAGGGACAGAGAAGGGAGAAAGGCAATAAAAATATATCCAGAGGGAGTCAAGATTGAAGATTAGAGGAAGGCTGTATTTCCAGTTGTTCCATGGCTCAGGATTCACGCACAGGGAGTACTGCTGCTTAGTGAGGAAGGGAAAAGAGGAAATTCGTTGGTTTCCCTTGTCCCATGAGAATTCTTGGAAGGCTCCTGAGATCCAGACTCACAGCAAAGACTGGCATCTGCCTGGCCCTAGGGGTGTGTTGATCTAATCTCTCCAGAGAAGATACCACCTAACAAAGTCCCAAAGGCCTGATTAGACCTAAGTCCCAGCCACTGGAGCTCCCCTCTTACAACCCTGCAGCAACCCTACCATGGGAGTGCATCAATCTTGTCTGTCCAGACAAGACTCCAAAAGACAGTAAGTACTTCCCGTCCCATCCTACCTTACACTGATAAGAAGGGAAGCTGAGAGCTACTTCAACCAGTTCCGTTTTAGGCCACTCCACCTGGCACTCAATGAGCAACAAAAAGGGGAATGGATTAACAACCTCCAGTCTCCATTCTCTCTATTCCTCTCTCTCCCTCTCTCCCCATCTCTCTCTCTGTCTCTCTCATACACAGCCCAAGAAGAAAGAGAAAGAAAGACAATTAGGCATAGCAGTGACCATCCATTCTTACTGACAGTTTTGACCACCTTATGGAGATAATTCTTTTATTACTTATTAAGAATATTTTTTCTGTGTGTATGCATGTGTGTGTGTTCCTGTTGTGATAATTGTTTCATTTATACACACACACACACACACACACACGTTTCTTTTTTCTCCTTTTTAGCATCTTATGACAGTTATTTTCCCTTGTCTTCTGAGGGTGAGAGTTTTCTCTCCTTTATTTTGGTTTTCTTTTGTTTTGATTTTGCTTTTGCTTGCTTCTCACTTACCTCTCTCATTTCTTTTCCCACTAGCAGAAAAATTCTCTCTTTCTCTCTCTCCCCTCCCTCCCTCCTTTTACTTCATTCTTTCTGTTTTTTCTCCTCCTCCTTTATAGTCATCATTTGCTATATGTCTTTTGCAGTCTCTCTTCTCACATTTTGAACATTCTAAACTTTCTTATAATTTCCTACTGCATTTTCTTTTCTCTTAATGAACCATATTATTACCACCTTTAAAACTACCTGGTTTATATAACTCCTAACCCCACCATTCATGATGTTGCAGTTATTAGTATTGTGGATGGCATAGTTGATACCTGCTATTTATGTTAATGCCATATCTAGTTCATGGCTATTTATTGTTTTTCTGTTGGCAACTGCTGACCCTACCATTTCTATTTTTATGGTAATTAGTGTTGTAGTTGTCACAGTAGGCACCAGGTATTTATTTTAATGCCGTATATTGTTTGCTTCAGTGACTGTGTTATTGTTTGTTTCCACCTTTTCTACCAGGTTCCAGGAAGATATAGAGATACTATAAGCTCCCAGAGTACACACTGTTGCTAAACTAAACCCAGACAAAATACAGCACACCTTGCTTCACATACAAATAAACCACACTCAAATTTTTGTGATACTTTAACACAAACAATAGAAAAGACAAAAACCCCAAACAAATGATGAAGCCCCAAGTTGAAACAGCTAGATGAGACCTATGGTTCCACTCACTGACATTCACTCTTACAGCAAAAACAGAATTAACACAGAGGTTGTGAATATCACATCTATGAAAGGCTTCAACGTAGCTCACTCTCACTTTGGCAAAAAGGTTATGCCCCCAAAAGGCCCACACAAAAGAGTGGAAGAGAAATCCATCACAACAGATGCATAAAACCCAACACAGGAATACAAGAAATATGAAAAAACTCGGTAACATGACAATTCCTAAAGTTCACAGTTCATGAACAACTGAGTCCAGAGAAACTGAAGTGGATTAAAATCAGATGAAGAAGTCAAAAGAATGATTATAAACATGATCAATGAATTCCAACACAGAAAAATAACTGAATGAATTAAGGAAATCAATAGAGGATATGAATGAGCAATTCAATAATGAATTAGACATATTGAAAAAGAACCAAACAAATCTTGGAACTAAAATATAGAACAAATAAAATGAAATGTTCAGTGAAAATCTCTAATAGAGTAGACCATGCTGAAGACAGTCTCAGAGCTAGAAGACAAAGTGGTCAACTTTGAACATTCAGCCAGTATTAAGGAAAAGAAAATATGTGATCATAGTGAGAATACACAAGAACTCTGGGAAAACATAGAGATCAAATTTAAGAATCATTGGAACTGAAGGCAGTTCTAAGAGGAAAGTGTAGCTATGAGTGCCTACATAAGAAAATCAGAAAGATCACAAATACATCTTGAAGCCCTTGTAAAACAAGAACAAACCAATTCCAAATCCAAAAGAAAGGAAATAATTAAGATCAGAACCAAAATAAAAATAAAACTGAGAATGAAAATAATTCAAAAGATTAATGAATTGAAGAGCTGATTCTCTCAAAACATGAACAAGATTGATAAGCCCTTAGCCACACCAACCAAAAATTAAAGAAAAAAGACCCAAATTAATAAATTAATAAAATTAGAAATGAAAAAGGAGAAATTATCACAGAAATTACAGAAATCCAGAGGATCATTAGGAATTATTTTGAAAACCTATACACTAATAAAAGAAAACCTAGAAGAAATGGATACATTTCTAGATACATATTTCCTGCTAAAATTGAATCGAGGACATAGAAATGCTAAACATACCAATAACTAGAAATGAGATAGAAACAGTAATTTAAAAAAAAAACTTACAATAAAGTCCAGAACCAGATGGGTTCACCTCAGTTCTATCAGATCCTTAAAGAACTAATGCCAAAGTTCCTCAGATTTTTCCATGAAATAGAAAAGAATGAAAAAAATTCCAAATTCATTCCATAAAGCTAGTATTATCCTCATGCCAAAACCAAATAAGGACACATCAAGGAAAGAAAACTACAGATCAATATTCCTGATTAACTTAGATACAAAAATGCTTAATTAAATATTAGCAAATGATATTCAACAATATATCAAGAAGATTGCACATTGTGACAAGGATGTCCACTCTCACAAGTCCTATTTAATATAGCACTATAAATTCTACCAGAGCAATTAGGCAAGAGAAGGAAATAAAAGGGATAAAAATAGGAAAGGAAAAAGTCAAAGTACCACTGTTCACAGATAATATGATCCTATACTTAGAAGATCCAAAAGGCTCCACCAGAAGACTCCTAGAGATAATAAATAAATTCAGCAGAGTAAAAAGTTACAAAATAAGGATACATAAATCAACAGCTTTTCTGTGCACCAACAATAAACCTGCTGAGAAACAAATCAGGAAAATAATCCCATTTACAATATCCTCAAAAAAATAAAATACCTAGGGATGAATCTTACCAACAAGGTGAAAGACCTCTACAATAAAAACTATGGAGGGGCTGGGATTGTAGCTCAGCGGTAGAGCGCTTGCCTCGCATGCGTGAGTCCCTGGGTTCGATCCTCAGCACCACATACAAAGCAATAAAATAAAGACATTGTGTCCATCAACAACTAAAAAATATTTAAAAAAAAAAAAAAAAACAACTATGGAACACTGAAGAAATTGAAGAAGATTACATACAAGAAGACTGGAAAGACCTCCCATGTTCATGGATAAGCAAAATTAATATTGTTAAAAATTCTATACTACCAAAAGCAATATACAGTTTTAACATGATCCCCATCATAATACCAATGACATTCCTCAGAAACTAGAAAAAAAAAGTTCTCAAGTTCATATGGATTAAAGACCCAGAAGAGCCAAAGCAATTCTAAGGCAAAAAAGCAATGCTGCAGGCATCACAATACCTGACTTCAAATTATACTACAGAACTACAGTAACAAAAAAATGCACAGTACTGCCATAAAAACTGACATGTAGAACCTTGGTACAGAATAGAAGACATAAAGACAAACTCACACAGATAACAGTCATCTGATCCATGACAAAGGTGAGAAAACATAATTGGAGAAAAGACAGCCTTTGTAACAAATGGGGCTGGGAAAACTGATTATACATATGTAAAAGAATGAGACAAGACCCTTGTGTCTTACCCTCCACAAAAATCAACTCAAAATGGAGCAAAGACCTAGAAATTAGACCAGAAACTATACAACTTCTGGAAGTCAATGCAGGATCAGCATTCCCACATATAGGCACAGGTAATGACTTTCTCAATAGGCTCTCTAGAGCTCAGGAAATAATGCCAAGAGTTAATAAATAGAATGGCATCAAGTTAAAAAGTTTCTGCACAGCAAAGGAACCAATTAAGAATGTGAGAAGAACCGCCAGCTCTGGTAGTGTATGCCTGTAATCCCAGTGGCTTGGGAGGCTGAGGCAGGAGGATCATGAGTTTGAAGCCAGCCTCAGCAAAAGCAAGGTACTAAGCAACTCAGTGAGACTCTGTCTCTAAATAAAATGCAAAATAGGGCTGGGGATGTGTCTCAGTGGTCAAGTGCTCCTGAGTTCAATCCCCAGCACAGCCCTCCAAAAAAAAGAATGCGAGAAGAGGCCACATATTGGAGAAAGCCTCAGCCATGTACTCCCCTGACAGGGGATTAATATCCAGACTATAGCCACACCAGAGTTCCTAGTGACCAGCAGGAGCACAGGCCAAGGCCCAGGTCCACCATGGGAGCCCAGCCAAGGTCAGGCCTGAGATTGCTACCCACCAATCTGCTGACCTGCAGAGGAACCCAGACCCAGACGAAGGGCTGCCTCCAGGAACCCTGGGGGCTGAGGCCCATGAATGCCCCAAGTTCAACACCAGAGCACCTACAAATCTGCAGAAGCCCAGGCCCAGAGCTAGACCCACCACCTGGAATCCCTGAGGGAGTCTAGGCCAAGATCAGGGCTAGGACTGCCCTCACAGGCCTGTGTGAGAGCCCAGGCCTAGGACCGCCCCTGCACATAGTAGGGATCCACATTGTTGCTTCCTTCCTGTATCCATCTTGTACACTGCAGCCATCGCCATAGTTCTTTCCATGTATTAGCCTCTACCTGGGATCAACAGACAAGGCCTGCAGGCAGTGGCCAGCCAAAGCACTGCATCTCCAATCAATCAGCCCAAAGCCATTTTAAGTCCCGCCCTTTTAGCCTCATCTCTGAAAGTGTTTGCATTCATCTTGGGCCACCCCCATTGCCATCTTGAGTTACCTCTACTACCACTGCTGGGGACTGGAAGTGAACTCCAAGGTGAGATAGACATATCTATAGTGTCACTACAAGATTATAGGATAGAAACTGCAATACCTCAGATAAGCATTGCAAGAAAGGAAGATACATAATCAACATGAAAAAACAAGGGAAGAAAGTGCTCCCAAATAAACCTACAATAATAGAATCCATTGACAGCACAGTCAATGAAAGGTCAGAGAAATAATTCAGTATGTACATAATTAAAATGATCTGCAAATTAAGAATGACTTAAGCGAGCAAATACAGGCAAAAATTGATCACTCCAACAAAGAAATAAGACAGCAAATAAAGGCAACCATTGATCACTCCAACAAAGAGATAAGAGAGCAAATACAGGTAGTAAAAGATTACTTTAAGAAAGAGCTAGAGACTGTGAAAAAAAAAAAGCAATCAGAAATTCTTGAAGGAAACAGTAAACCAAAATTAAAAAACTCGATAGAAAACATCACCAACAAACTAGATCACTTGGAAAACAGAACCTCGGATATTGAAGACAAATATACAATCCTGAAAATAAAGTTGACCATACAGTGAAGATGGTAAGAAATCATGAACAGAACATACAAGAATTATGGTACAGCATCAAAAGACCAAATATAATATTTATCGGGATAGAAGGCACAGAATTTCAAACCAAAGGAATGCACAATCTCTTCAATGAAATAATATCATAAAATTACCCAAACGTGAAAAATGAATTGGAAAATCAAATACAAGAAGCTTATAGGACATCAAATGTACAAAATGGCAACATATCTACACCAAGGCACATTATAATGAAAATGTCCAGCACATAGAGTAAGGATAGCATTTTAAAGGCTGTGAGAGAGAAATCAGATTACATATGGGGGAAACCAATTCAGATCTCAGCAGATTTTTCAACCCAGACCCTAAAAGCCAGGAGATCATGGACAACATATACCAAGCTCTGAAAGAAAATGGATGCCAACCAAGAATCTTATATCCACCAAAATTGAGCTTCAGATTTGATGATGAAATAAAAACCTTCCATGATAAACAAAAGTGAAAAGAATTGACAGTAAGAAAGTCTGCACTACACAGCATTCTCAGCAAAATATTCCATGAGGAAGAAATGATAACCAACAATGAAAATATACAAAGAGAAGAACTACACTAAAGGAAAGGTCAACCAAAGGAGAAACCAAGTCAAGGTAAAAACCACAAATAAACCAAAATGACCAGGATTACAAATCATATTTCTATAATAACCCTGAATGTGAATGGCCTAAACTCATCCATTAAAAGACACAGACTGACAGACTGGATAAATAAAAAAGACCCAACAATATGCTGCCTTCAAGAGGCTCATTTCGCAGGAAAAGACATCCACAGACTGAAAGTGAAAGGGTAGGAAAAAACATATCACTCACATGGGAAAAAATACGAAAAAAAATCCAGACTATATAAAGAACCTTAAAAACTTAAACCCCCTAACTTTATGTATGACTGCATATATGTTGTGATTCTATACAACTTACAACTAGAGAATTGATATGTTATCCTCTATCTATGTACAATGAATCAAATTGCACTATTAACATGTAAGCCTAAATAAAACAAATTTTTAAAAAAAGATATATTTGAGAAATTAAAAAAAACCTTAAACCCCAAGCAAGAAATAGCCAAATTAATAAAGTAAAGATGAATTAAACAAACATTCTCAAAATCAGATATACAAATGTCTAACAAATATATGATAAAAATGTTTAACATTGTTAGCAATTAGGAAAATGCAAATCAAAACTACATTGGGATTTCATCTTACTCCAGTTAGGATGGCAGCCAACAAGAATACAGCAATAAATGCTGGCTAGAACAGGGAGAAAAAACACTTTTACTCTGTTGGTGGGATCGTACATTAGTATAAGCTCTGTGGAAATCTGTATGGAGGCTCCTTAAAAGATAAGAATGGAAACACCATATAACCCAGTTATGCCACTCCTTAGTATTTATCCTAAAGAATGAAGGTCATCATACTATAGAGATACATGCATACCCATGCTTACAGTGGCCCGATTCACAATAGACAAACTATGGAACCAGCCTAGGTGTCCACCAGTGGATAAATGGATAAAGGAAATGTTGTATGTATACACATTGGAGTTTTATTTAACCATAAAGAAAAATGAAATCATATCATTTGCAGAAAATGGATAAAACTTGAGAACTTTATGTTAAGAATAAAAAAAAAACTCAGAAAGTCAAAGGTCATATGTTTTCTCTCATATGTTGGAGTTAAAGAGGAAAAAGGAAAATAAAGGTCAGGATCTCATGAAAATCAAAGTGACATCAGTAGAGGAGAGGAAAGGGACCAGAGGGAGCAAAGAGGGAAGAGAAAGAGGAAAATACTTGGGAATGATATTGGTCAAATTGTATTGTTATATTGTGTGCATATATGAATGTTACAATGAAGCCCAACATTATGGACAACTACAATGTACCAATAAAAATATGGAAAAAATATACATCCAGGATACAGAACTTTACCTACTTTATTTTATGAAACCAACATTACCTTGATACTAGAACTCTGACAAAATTTTGAGAAAGAAAATTTGTATAATAATGTCTCATAAATAGAAACATCATGAACAAATGCATGAAATCAATCCATCCATGAGTGTATGTATTTTAATCAATAAATATTACATTTATTACATATTATATGGAGGCAGCTTAAAATGTATGGCCATATCAATAGATGCTGGGAATTAATTTTAAAATAAGTCTACATACATTCATAACAAAAATTCCTTAAAAATAAGAAAAGGGGGCTGGGGATATAGCTCAATTGGGAAGGTGCTTGCCTCGCATGCACAAGGCCCTGGGTTCAATCCCCAGCACCACAAAAAAAGAAGAAGAAGAAGAAGGAGGAGGAGGAGGAGGAGGAGGAGGAAAGGGAAACAGTCCCCCCCTTATTTAATTGTTTTTCTTTCTTTCCCTCTCTCCACCCCCAATCCTGGAGATTAGGCCCAGGAATGCTCTACCACTACACTATATTGCCACCCCTTTTTTGTTTTGTTTTCCTTTTTGAGATAAGGTCTCACTTAGTTGCTGAGGCTGATCTTGAACTTGTGATCCTCCTCCCTTAGCCACCCAAGTCACTGAGATTACAGGCCCAGTACCCACCTTAAATTTTTAAAGTTCACCAAACTTTATTAAACATTACTCTCTATGGTGAGATAGTAAAGCCTCACTGAACCTGGAGATCAAAAATGAAACAAGGGACATGACTTCCTTTCAACATATCCTAGAAATCCTAACCATTGAAATAATGCAAAAAGAATATTGTACCCGGCAAAACTACCCTTTGGGAGAGAAAGGGGAGAGATAAAGACATTCTCTGATTGAAAATCTAATCTAAGAGAAAATATCTCCACTAAATCCCTCCTACAAAAATGCTAAAGGCAGTTTTTCAAATTAAAAGGGAAATTAAGACATTAATGAATCAGAAGAAAACAGGACTGTATAAAACAGTGGTATAGGTAACTATCAAAAAAATACAGAATGTTTTAATATTATAAACATGGTGTGTAAGCTATTCATATCCTTGGTTTAAAGGACAAAAAAAAGCAATTTAAAAAGAATAATAACTGGGCTGGGGCTGTGGCTCAGTGGTAGAATGCTTGCCTCACATGCGTGAGGCACTGAGTTCGATCCTCAGCACACATAAAAATAAATAAATAAAGATATTGCGTCCATCTACAATTTTTTTTATAAAATTAATAACTGTTTAAATATGTTCAAATTGGCAATATAGAAAGATGTAAGATGACATTAAATCAGTAATAAAAAGTCTCCCATCAAAGAAAAGTCCAGAGCCAGGCGCGGTGGCACATGCCTGTAATCTCAGCATTTTGGGAGGATGAGACAGGAGAATCCCAAGTTCAAAGGCAGCCTCAGCAAGGGCGAGGGGCTAAGCAACTCAGTGAGACTCTGTCTCTAGAAAAAACACAAAATAGGGGTGGGGATGTGGCTCAGTGGTCAAGTGCCCCTGAGTTCAATCCCTGATACCAAAAAAAATTAAAAATAAAAATAAAAGTCCAGGACCAGATGGTTTCCCTGCTGAGTTTTACTAAACATTTAGAGAACTGATATCAAATTTTATTAAATAATTACAAAAAGCTGAAGAGGAGGAAATTCTTCCAAACACATTCCACAAGGCTAACTCTACCCTAATAGCAAAACCAGATAAGAACACACACAAAAAAATGAAAACTATAGGCCAATATCCTTGATTACAGAGATGCACAAATCCTTAACAGAAAAATAGCAAACCAAATATATCAGCACATTAAAAATATTACTCACTATGCTCAAATGAGTTTCATTCCAGGGGTTCAAGGATATAGTAGAACATATTCAACTTAATAAATGTGAAAAACCACATCAACAGAATAAAAGGCAAAAACCATAGTACCATCTCAATAGATGCAGAAAAGGCACTTGATAAAATTCAACATTACTTCATATAAAAAATGAACAAAGTACATATAGGAGAAATGTACTTCAATATAATAAAGGAGATATATACATAATATATACATGATATTTATATATACATATATAAAATCAGCCAAAAGCCAATATAATAATGAATGGAGAAAAGTTGAATGCTTTTTTTCTAAGATCTGGAAAAAGACAAAGATGCTCATTTTCACCACTTTTATTCAACATACTACTGGAAGTCCTGGCCAGAGCAATCAGGCAAGAGAAAGAAATATAGGGCATTCAAAGTGCAAAAGAGAGCCGGGTATGGTGGCGCAAGCCTGTAATCCCAGCACTTAGGGAGGCTGAGACAGGAGAATCGCGAGTTCAAAGCCAGCCTCAGCAACGGCGAGGCACTAAGCAACTCAGTGAGACCCTGTCTCTAAATAAAATACAAAATAGGGCTGGGGATGTGGCTCAATGGTTGAGTGCCCCTAAGTTCAATCTCCAGGACCAAAAAAAAAAAAAAGTGCAAAAGAGGAAGCCAAATTGTCAATGTTTTCAAATTACAATTTTACATACAGAAAACCCCCAAAACTTCATCAAACAAAAAGTCATTAGAACTAATAGACGAATTTAGTAAAGTTGCAAGATACAAAATCAACACAGAAAAATGAGGAGCATTGCTATCTGCCAATATTGAACTAAAATAGAAATCAAGAAAGCAATTCCATTTCCAATGGCTACAAAAAAAAAAAACAAAAAAAAAACCTAGGAATAAATTTTAAAAAGAGATGAAAGGTCTATATAATGTAAGCTATAAAACACTAATGAAAGAAATTGAAGAAAACACACAAGAAAATGGAAAGATATCCCATTTTCATGGATTGAAAGAACTAGTATTTTTTAAATGTCCACACTACCCAAAGCAATCTACAAATTCAGCACAAAATACCAAAAATCATGCTTCACAGACCTAGGAAAAAAATGCAAAAATGTGTATGTAACCACCAAAATCCTTGAATAGATAAAGTCATTTTGAGCACAAAGAACAGAACAGGAAGTATTAAACTACATGATTTCAAAATATGCTGCAAGACTGTAGTAACCACACAAGGAAACTGTCAGTTACCCAGCCTGCTGTATGGATCTGCCTTCCACCATTTATTCATTCTTAGTGCTTTGTTCTTTTTTCTGTAGTGCCAGGGATAGAACCCAGAGCCTCGCACATGCTAAGCAAGTGCTCTACCTTTGAGCTGCACCCCGGCCTCCTTAGCACCCTTACTTTTTTCCTCTGGAGCATGCTCTCTCCATGTGACACACCGCAGCATAATGAAAGTTTGGGCTCTGGCAAATATGAGATATGAGCTCAGATCTTGGCACCACCCCCAGTAGCTTTGACTGTGGGCAAGCCTCATCTTCCCCATTGGGAAAGCCGAGATGATACTGTTAGGATTATGGGAAATTATACCTGTAAAGTGCCAAGCATCTGTGCTTAGCAGTTGGCAATCTCCATCCTCCTTTTTCTTGACAGCCTTTGGAATGTTCTGGTTCTTCTGGAGAAGGCAAAGGAACTGACATCTTTTGGGGACGACTTGGAGCCCAGGTCTCATTGAATATCTCATATCTTTTGAAAAGTGTCTGTTGTCCCCAGTACTGAGAAAGAGGCTTTGGGGTCATCTGTGATGGCAGAGTTCTGCCATACTTATTTTGCCTCTATGGAGTTTTGTTCCCTGATGCCTCATTTCTACATGCATCTGTCATAGTCGGGGTACCATATTGTATTTAGAGAATGGCTCTTGCCATTTAATGTGCACACAGATCTATGTGTAAACAAGCAAATTTAAACTAAAGATAATGTAATCCCACCCAAAAAAAAAGAAAAAGACTGTAGTAACAAAAACAGAATGGGGTTGCCATAAAAACAGACACAGGCAAATGGAACAGAATAGAGAGCCTAAAATAGATGTAACCCTACACATCTACAGCCAACTGATTTTCAACAAAGGTGCTAAGTACACACATTGGGGAAAGGACAGTCTCTTCAAGAAATGGTGCTGGGGAAACGGGATATCCACATGGCGAAGAATGAAACTAGACATCTGTCTCCCACCAGTCACGAAACTCAACTCAAAGACTTAAAGACATACCTAAAGCAATGAAACTACTAGAAGAAAACATAAGGGAAACCACATATATTGGACTGGGCAAGGATTTTTTGGAAATACCCCCAAAACAGGAAACAAAAGCAAATATACACAAATGGGATTACATCAAACTAAAAATCATCTGTATGGCAAAGGAAACAATCACCTGATGAAAGAGAAAGACTACAGAATTGGATAAAATACTTGCAAACTATACTTGGAACAAGGTTAAAATCTAGAAAATATAAGGAATTCCAAAAACTCAATAGCAGAACAACAACCCAATTAAAAATGAGCAATAGCTTTAAATAAACATTTCTCAAAAGAAAATATATTAGATGGCCAATAGGTATATGAAAAATGTTCAACATCACTAATAGTAAAATGAAATAAGCCAGGCACAGAAAAGGAAGTTCTGAATGATCTCACTCATATGTGCAATTAAAAACAAAAACTCAAAAAATTGAGGTGAGACTGGTGTTTACCAGAGGCTGGGAAAGGAGGGGGATGAAAGGGATGGTAAAAGATTAACCAATGGGTAACAAGTTGCAGTTATATAGGAGTAAGAAGTTATATAGGAGTAAGAAGTTCTGGTGTGCCATAGCAGTGTCAGGTGACTCTAGACAGCAATTGTGTGCTGTATATCTCAAAAAGCTAGAAAAAAAAAGATTTTGAATGCTTTCTCTACAAGGGAATGGTAAACATTTAAGGATATAGATGTTTAACCTGATTATACAACATATACATGTATCTAAACATTACATGTTACCCTGTTCATATGTACAATTTTTATATTTCTATATACCTTTAAAAATTCATTTAGAAAAATAAAAATTAAAAAAGTTTAAGTTATGAGATTAGAAAATAAGAACTAAAACAAGTATTGAACCATGCAATAGAATTGTGCACACACAAATTATTAATAAATTTACAAATTATTAACAATGATAAGTGAATTTAGTAAGATTGCTTGGCACAGGATCATCAGAATAATAAATAATAAGGTCAATCATATTTCCATATGGCAGAAACAAAAGGCACTTTTGAAAGTATACTATTTACAATTAACTCAAAAATCTCATTTACTTAGATAAAAACATAAATGTGCAAGCTGCTGCACTGAAAAAAAATATTAAGAAAATTACATACAGGCCAAATAAATTGGGAATATAATTATCCATGAATTGAAAAAATTTGCTTTCTAAATTGAACTATATATTTAATGACACCCTGATAAAAATATCAGAAAAGGCTTTTGGAAAATTGATAAATTGGACTTTGAACTTTTATTTGGAGATATAAACAAACACCTAAGAGTTACCAAAAGAAATTATCAAACAAGAACAAAAATTTGGAAGATGCTGCCAATCAAGATGTGTTGGAAAGCTTTACAGCCTCAAATTGTAAACAGCATAAAATCCATCAAGCTATCACATGTGAGTTTTTCACTTCTCTCATCTTGTGTTGGTAGAAGATTGGGACCATACTGTGAATCAGGAACTTTAAGATCACTGAGATGTAGTATAAGAGAAACAAGCTCACCTTGGGGATAATGTAGTTTCTGAATTTAATGTTACTGGTCGCCGCATGGGGCACATTGTTGGGTATGAGGTTAATGTATCTCTGGATCTCATGCACCATGGCATCCGTATAGGGCATATGACTTCTGTCCTGCATACAGGGGCTCCGGTGTCTGCCAATTACATGTTCAATCTCTTCCTGAACTTTAGCTGGTAAGATAAATAGAAATAGTAAGAATAAGAGAAAATGGTACATTTGTCACAGTAATTTAATGCTACATGAAGTATGATGGAGGGAATTTCTATGCTGTGGATACATAAAACTCCTACAAACTAAACATTAAGATAAGTCCATATATACCTACACATTACTATATAGGATACCAATACACAGAAACAGTGAAGTAGTTCAATATATAAATATCTTGTATATATGAAGGCAAATTAAATAAAAATTAAATATCTTGTATATATGAATGCAAATTACTATCCTTGCCAAAATAAAAATGGAAAACAAGAATGAATTTCACATCAAATTAACATAAGGTATTTCAAATTTTAAATTCCACTAACAGATTTCTATGTGCACAGGGATTTGTCTGTTGTGTATATGGTGTTTATTTTCAACTTGCAATGAAAATACACTCCCCAAAGGCACTTCCTTTGAAATAGTCCAGAAGGGTCTTCTGTAAATTATGTTGACATTTATAAACAATGACTGTTTCTATTACTTGATCATACTATTTTTAGACAATCTCTAAATTTCTATTATTTAGACAATCTCTAAATCTCTATTATTTAGACAATAGAAATAAGGACCAACATCTTCATCATCACCTTGTGCAAAGTATACAAAGACACACACACACACACAAACTTCCCCTGCTCTTTTTTCCCCAGTGTAATTATATCATAATTCTTATTGGTCAGTATTCATTGTTTACATTAATATGACTTTAGAAATCTCATTTATAAGTAAGCCAGGTGTGGTGGTGCACACCTGTAATCCCAGCAGCTTGGGAGGCTGACGCAGAAGGACTGCAAGTTCCAGGCCAGCCTCAGCAATGTAGCAAGGCCCTAAGCAGCTTAGCAAGACCCTTCATCAAAATAAAAAATTAAAAAACTGGGCTGGGGATGTGGCTCAGTGATTAAGCGGCCCTGGGTTCAATCCTGGTACAAAAAAAAAGAAAGAAAGGAAAGGAAAGGAAGGAAGATCATTTACAAGTAAAACAACTATAGTTGTGCTTCAGTGTTTGTGAAGCAAAATAGTCTTAGACTTAAAAGTGTCTGTTTTAATTCCTAACTTATAGATGCCAATTTAGAATTATTGCAAATTTTCATGAATGTTTCAAATTCCCAGTAATAATTTTCTCATTACTAAAATCATCGAATGATCACTCATGTTTCTTTGGTTCTTGGTGTCTTCTCTAACACCTGCATTACCCACCTGACCCATTCCAGCCCCAGTGCCCAGCAGCCCTGACACTCTCATCCTCCTCCACTAAGCTCTCCTGATTCCTGGAACCCATGACTTCCTCTGACTTGGTTTCAGACATTTGGATAGAGCACATCCTTTGGTATCTTTCTGAGAAAGTAAAGACAAAAAGTAAAATTTTGCCAACTTATAGGCCTGAAAATATTTTTTCTATGAATATACAAGGACAGTTGTTATTGAAAATTCTAATGTCATTCTGACTCTTATCTTCATACATAACCTGATTTATCTCTGAAAGTATTGGTAATTTCTCCTTTAAACCTGGTTTTCTGAAATTCTATAATCCTGTATCTTTGGGTGGATATTTTCATTTTATTCACTTCTCTAGACATCTGTTGTGAATTTTTTTTTCTAGACGGAAAAAAAAAGTAGAGGTCTTTCCATTGGCACTATTCATTCTTTAGAGTTTACATCTGACTGCTGAAGTTAGTGAAAAAGATGGAGAAGGAGGTAAGGGTCTCGGAATTTGAGTGAACTCTTACTTAAACCTTCCTTCAGCCCTGTACTTCATTCTTTCCCTGTGCCTGTGTTCCTGAGTGCTGGGCCCTTATGCTGTTTCTCTAGAGAATGATCATCTTTCCGCTGGGGAAAAATTATCTGATGAATGGTTAGGTGGAAGGAAACTGAGCAGGGAGACCTCCTGTTTCTGCTTTCTTCTCCCTCTGCTTTCTTTGATATTTGGTTCTTCAATATACTGAGCCTTATGGAAGTTGTAGGGATACAAATTGACCTGTTCATCCATGTTAAATCTTCCTATTAATGACATTCAGGGTACGATTTCAGTCATTCTGCCTGATTAATCGTCTCCTGATCATCTGTTCTGTTTCCTTCCAAAATTTTATAAATAAAGACTTATTGCTATTTTCTACACTGTTCTTCAACTTACATAGAAGTAATTCTCGTTTGTAATTAATTTATTATCCTCTCAATGGGATTCTGACCCAGAAAAAAATATGTATATTAACAGAATCTGCTTAGAGGTAATTTTTTTTTAAATTTAAGGTTGTTTGTAAAAGATAAAACTATTAATACTCAGAAAAATTATTTTCTTGGCAAGTATTTTTCTAGACTCAAATTTCTAGAATAATGGGCTGGGGTTGTGGCTCAGTGGTAGAGCACTTGCCTAGCATGTGTGAGGCACTGGGTTTGATCCTCAGCACCACATAATAAATAAATTAAATAAAGGTATGTCTACCTACAACTAAAAAAAAATTTTTTTTTAATTTCTAGAATAATAAAATTCATTAGGCACATATTCTGCCTAAATAACATCTCTCTTTCTTATAAATATGAGCTATTAAAAGACTTCCCAGAATCTGGAAATTTTCTCAAGCCATCTACCAAACTTCCAGACTATTCACTATGCTTCAATAGAGTTTCCATCTTCCCTGACCCCACATTACAACACCACAGTTTCAGAATAAAAATCTGTAAAAACACACTTACTATTCAAAGTGGTTGTTTTCTAGGAAACCAACATATGATGGTGCCTGTGCCTGCTGCAAGTTGCCTCCCATGACATCGAAAATCTTTATCCAGAGTATTTTATCACTAAAATACAAAGACTTTTCTCTCATTCACCTTCTCCTATTTTCCAAATCTGCCTCATTGTTATCCTTTTGTGATATTAGTAAAAATGAAATCAAATTTTGATAATTAAGTTTCTCTAAGAGGAAAAATGTAGACAAGACTAGTAAGGTCTCAACTACATCTCTGTACTCATACCTGTAATTTCTGGGTGCTTCAGCAAGAGCAGGAGTCCATATCTCAGGGTGGTGCCTGTTGTTTCTGTTCCAGCTACAAATATATCAGTAACAGTAGCCAACAAGCTTTCAATAGTAAACTCAGACTGTTGATTGTGCTTCTCCTAGGAATTTTTGATTATTTAATTATTGAATAGCTATCATCATATTAAATTACAATAAATCTAAAATAATACAGATTATTCCAAAAATAAGCATATTTTAAAAATAGAAAGAATATTATGCATACAACTGCATAGTATAGCAGAGAATGTAAATTAGTTGACATTCATTTCTTATACCCCTCATTTCTTTTTGGGGGGGTACCCTTATTTCTTGCTTGCCTTAAAATTCCATTGCCCAAGCTTTATTGCAGCTATGTTGGTCATGATACATATTTGATGCCAATGACATAAGAGAAGGAATCTACTGGTACCATTTTCTCTTTCCTTCTTACTAAAACACATATGTGACAATGCAGGTGATATGGGCAACACCTTGGAACATAAGTATTTCAGCATCAACGCAAATGCTCATACACTAAGTATGGTGATGGAAAATAGCAGGCATATGATGTTTCAGGGCTATCGTATTAGCTCTGGACTAAACAATGGGAGACTCTGTACATGAGATAAACATACTCTTTTTTAATCCATTGTTTTTTTCTTTCTTATATACACTCAGAATATTAATTAATACAAAAGTATAAATCAGAGCCACATCTTGTAAGATATTATGAGCCATAATCAAGAGTTTGCAGTTTTTAGCCAGGTGCGGTGGCACATGCCTATAATCCCAGTGACTCAGGAGGCTGAGGCAGTAGCATTGAGGGTTCAAAGTTAACTTCAGCAGTGCAGTGAGACCCTAAGAACTTGCTAGACACTGTCTCAAAATAAAATATAAAAAGGGCTAGTGGGTGGGGCTGGAGTTGTGCTCCGTGGTAGCACACTTGCCTAGTACATGTAAGGCACTAGGTTTAATCCTCAACACTACATAAACAAATAAAAAAGGTTTTCTGTTCAACTACAACTAAAAATTTAAAAAAAAAAAAAAGCTAGGGATGTGGTTCAGTGGCTAAGCACCCCTGGGTTCAAGCCCTGGTTCCAAAGAAGCAGGGCAGATATTGCAGTTTTTAGAGTACAACATGAGCAACAATGCTGAATAAGAGAGTCTTGCCTCTCCCTCCACCCCTGAATGCACCAAATAAATACCTCTACACAAATCAGTTCCCTCTCAGAGAAAGTTAGAAATGAGTTGAGAAACTCTTACACACTTGCCATTGGAGAAAACATCCCCATGAAGTGAGATGTAAAAGCCACAGGATATTTGAGCAATGACCCACCCTAAGAACTAAACAACACAATCTGGAAAAGAATCACCACCACTCAGATTTTCCCTGAGGACACAAGGGATTGGACCACAATTGTTACACCCTAACTCAAATGTTCCCCATGGTTTGTCTCTTCGCCAACCTGGGAGAAGAGGGGAACATGCATCCATGTGTTCTTTGGGGGTTTTTTGCATTTTTTACATGCATTTTATATTTTTATTTTTTTCTTTTATTAGCGCATTGTAGTTATACATAATAGGTTGGTTTTGATAAAATCATACATGCATGGAATTTAATTTATTGCATTTCAGTCCCCCGTCTCCCACATTTGTCTCCCCTCCTACCTCAACTCATTCTTATTCCTCTATTTTTCTTCCTTTAATTTGTTTCTGTGACTATTTTTATTGGTGTTTTAGTGATATACATAAAGGTGAAATTCACAGCAGTATACTTACATATGCACACAGCGTGATTTTGTTCAGTTCATTCTGCATTTTCTCCCCTTTCCTGTCCCTCTTCTCTCTCTTCTTTTCTCTACTGATCTTCCTTATATTTTTGTGATATCCAATCCCTCCCTCTTTTCCCCCTCATTTTGCTCCAGCTTCTGCATATGAGAAATAACATACAACCCTTAATTTTCTGAATTTGGCTTATTTCACTTAGGAGGTTCTCCAGTTCTATTCATTTACCAGCAAAGACCTTAATCTTATTCTTCTTTATAGCTAAGTAAAACTCCACTGTATGTACATATATCACTGTTTTCTTAATCCATTTATCTATCGACAGGCATCTGGGTTTGTTCCATAATTTGACAATTGTGAATTACATAAACATTTATATGACTATATCACTACAATATGCTGATTTTAGATCTTGTGGATAAATCCAAGGAGTGGGATAGCTAGGTCATATGGTGCTTTCATTCCCAGTTTTTTGAGGAATCTGCCCACTGTTTTCCAGACTGGCTGTACTAATTTTCAGTCCCACCAACAACGTAAAAATGTACCTTTCCCCTACATCCTTACCAGCATATATTATATTTGTGTCCTGAATAATTGCATTTCTGACTTGAGTGAAATGAAATCTGAGTGTTGTTTTGGTCTCCATTTCCCTGATTGCTAGAGATGCTGAACATTTTTTCATATATTTGTTGGGCATTTGTATTTCTTTTTTTTTTTTTTAATTTTATTATTTTTTTTCTTTTAGAGGATAACATTTCATTTCTCTGGTTGTAAGTGATATAGAATCACAACATACATGCAGTCATATATAAAGTTAGGGCTATGATGACCATCATATTCCACCACCTTTACTGTCCCCATGCCCCCTCCCCCATTACACCCCTGTGAACAGAGTTCCTCCATTGTTCTCATCTCCTTCCCCACATTATGGATCAGCATCCACTTATCAACGAGTACATTCAGCATTTGGTTTTCTGAGATTGGCTTACTTCACTTAGCATGATATTCTCCAGCTCCATCCATTTACCTGCAAATGCCATAATTTTATTCTCTCTTATTGCTAAGTAATATTCCATTGTGTATATATACCACAATTTCTTTATCCATTCATCTATCGAAGGGCATCTAAGTTGGTTCCACAGTCTAGCTATTGTGAATTGAGCTGCAATAAACATTGAAGTGGCTGCAGCACTGTAGTATGCTGTTTTTAAGTCTTCTGGGTATAGACCGAGGAGAGGGATAGCTGAGTCAAATGGTGGTTCCATTCCAAGTTTTCTAAGGAATATCCATACTGCTTTCCAGATTGGTAGCACCAATTTGCAGTTCCACCAGCAATGTATGAGCGTGCCTTTTTCCCCACAACCTCACCAACACTTATTGTTATTTGTATTCTTGATAATTGCCATTCTGACTGGCGTGAGATGAAATCTTAGAGTAGTTTTGATCTGCATTTCTCTGATTGCTAGAGATGTTGAACATTTTTTCATATGTCTGTTGATTGATTGTATATCTTCATCTGTGAAGTTTGTGTTCAGCTCTTTGGCCCATTTATAGATTGGGTTGTTAGTTTTTTTGGTGATAAGTTTGTTGAGTTCTTTATATATCCTGGAGATGAGTGCTTTATCGGAGGTGTGTGTGGCAAAGATTTGTTCCCAGAATGTCGGCTCTCTGTTCACTTCATTGATTATTTCTTTTGCTGAGAAGAAGCTTTTTAGTTTGACTCCATCCCATTTGTTGAATCTTAATTTTACTTCTTGTGCTATAGGAGTCTTGTTAAGGAAGTATGGTCCTAATCCAACATGATGAAGATTTGGGCCTATTTTTTCTTCTATTAGGCGTTGGGTCTCTGGTCTGACTTCCAGGTCCTTGATCCACTTTGAGTTGAATTTTGTGCATGGTGAGAGATAGGGGTTTAGTTTCATTTTGCTGCATATGGATTTCCAATTTTCCCAGCACCATTTGTTGAACAGGCTATCTTTTCTCCAGTGTACATGTTTGGCTCCTTTATCTAGTATAAGGTAACTATATGTAAGTGGGTTCATCTCTGTGTCTTATATTCTGTACCATTGGTCTACATGTCTATTTTGGTGCCAGTACCATGCCGTTTTTGTTACTATAGCTTTGTAGCATAATTTAAGGTCTGGTATTGTGATGCCTTCTGCTTCACTCTTCTTGCTAAGGATTGCTTTGGCTGTTCTGGGTCTCTTATTCTTCCAAATGAATTTCATGATTGCCTTTTCTACTTCTATAAGGAATGACATTGGGATTTTAATTGGGATTTCATTGAATCTATATAGTGCTTTGGGTAGTATGGCCATTTTAACAATATTGATTCTGCCTATCCAGGAGCATGAGAGATTTTTCCATCTTCTAAGCTCTTCTTCAATTTCTTTCTTCAGTGTCTTGTAGTTCGCATTGTAGAGGTCTTTCACCTATTTTGTTAAATTGATTCCCAAGTATTTTTTTTTTTTTGAGGCTATCGTGAATGGGATAGTTTTCCTAATTTCTCTTTCAGAGGGTTTATCACTGATGTATAGAAATGCAATTGATTTGTGGGTGTTGATTTTATATCCTGCTACTTTGCTGAAATCATTTATTAATTCTAAAAGTTTTGTGGTAGAATTTTTTGGATCCTCTAAGTATAGAATCATGTCATCTGCAAATAATGATAGTTTGAGTTCTTCTTTTCCGATTCGTATCCCTTTAATTTCTTTCGTTTGTCTAATTGCTCTGGCTAGTGTTTCAAGGACTATGTTGAATAGCAGTGGTGAGAGAGGGCATCCCTGTCTAGTTCCCGTTTTCAGAGGGAATGATTCCAATTTTTCTCCATTTAGGATGATGTTGGCCTTGGGTTTAGCATAGATAGCTTTTACAAAGTTGAGGGATGTTCCTACTATCCCAAGTTTTTCTAGTGTTTTGAGCATAAAAGTGTGTTGTATTTTGTGAAATGACTTCTCTGCATAGATTGATAAAATCATATGACTCTTGTCTTTAAGTCTATTGATGTGATGGATTACGTTAATTGATTTCCATATGTTGAACCAACCTTGCATCCCTGGAATGAACCCCACTTGATCATGGTGCACTATTTTTTTTATATGTTTTTGTATGTGATTTGCCAGAATTTTACTGAGAATTTTTGCATCTATGTTCATTGGGGATATTGGTCTGAAGTTTTCTTTCTTTGATGTGTCTCTGTCTGGTTTTGGAATCAGGATGATACTTGCCTCATAGAATGAGTTTGGAAGAGTTCCCTTCTTTTCTATTTCATGAAATAGTTTGTGGAGCATTGGTATTAATTCTTCTTTGAAGGTCTTGTAGAACTCAGCTGAGAACCATCTAGACCTGGGCTTTTCTTGGTTGGAAGGCTCTTGATGGCATCTTCTATTTCCTTGATTGAAATTGATCTGTTTAACCTGTGTATGTCCTCTTGGTTCAGTTTGTCCTCTTGGTTCAGTTTGGGTAGGTCATATGCCTCTAGAAATTTGTTGGTTTCTTCAGGGTTTTCTATTTTACTGGAGTATAAGTTTTCAAAATAGTTTCTAATTATCCTCTATATTTCAGTAGTGTCTGTCGTGATATTTCCTTTTTCATCTCGAATTTTAGTAATTTGGGTTTTCTCCCTCCTCCTTTTCGCTAGGGTGGCTAAGGGTCTGTCAATTTTGTTTATTTTTTCAAAGAACCAGCTTTTTGTTTTGTCAATTTTTTAAATTGTTTCTTTTGTTTCAATTTCATTGATTTCAGCCCTAATTTTGATTATTTCCTCTCTTCTACTTCTTTGGGTGTTAATTTGTTCTTCCTTTTCTAAGGCTTTGAGACAAAGAGTCAGTATTTGTTGACTTTTACTTCTTCTAATGAATGAGCTTAGTGCTATGAACTTTCCTCTTAGCACTGCCTTCATGGCATCCCAGAGATTTTGATATGTTGTATCAGAGATTTCATTTGCCTCTAAGAATTTTTTTATCTCTTCCCTGAGGTCTTCTGTTATCTATGCATCATTCAATAGCATATTATTTAGTTTCCAGGTGATGGAATAGTTTCTGTTTTTTAATCTGTCATTGATTTGTAATTTTATTCCATTGTGGTCAGATAGGATGCAGGGTAGAATCTCTATTTTTTTGTATTTGCTAAGACTGGCTTTGTGACATAACATATGATCTATTTTGGAAAAGGATCCATGTGCTGCTGAGAAAAAAGTGTATTCACTCGTTGATGGATGGAACACTCTATATATGTCTGTTAAGTCTAAATTATTGATAATTTCATTGAGATCTATGGTTTCTTTATTCAGTTTTTGTTTGGAAGACCTATGCAATGGCAAGAGAGCTGTGTTAAAGTCCCCAAGTATTATTGTGTTGTGGTCTATTTGATTCTTGTATTTGAGAAGGATTTGTTTGATATACATAGAAGCCCCATTATTTGGGGCATAGATATTTATGATTGTTATGTCTTGTTGATGTATGATTCCCTTAAGAAGTATGAAATGACCTTCTTTATCTCTCTTCACCATCTTTGGCTTGAAGTCCACTTTCTTTGATATGAGGATGGAAACTCCTACTTGTTTGCAGGTTCATGACCCTTTCACATTTTTCCCACCCTTTCACTTTCAGTCTGTAGATGTCTTTTCCTGTGAGATGAGTCTCTTGAAGACAGCATATTGTTGGGTCTTTTTTTTTAATCCAGTCTGTCAGTCTATGTCTTTTAATTGGTGCATTTAGGCCATTTACATTCAGGGTTATTATTGAAATATGATTTGTAATTCTGGTCATTTTGGTTTGCTTTTGGATTTTACCTTGAGTTGTTTTCTCTTTTGAATGGTCTTTCCTTTAGAGTAGTTCCTCTCTTTGTAAATTTTCATTGTTGGTTATCATTTCCTCCTCATGGAATATTTTGCCAAGAAGGCTGTGTAGTGCAGGCTTTCTTGCTGTAAATTCTTTTAACTTTATCATGGAAGGTTTTTATTTCATCATCAAATCTGAAGTTCACTTTTGCTGGATATAGGATTCTTGGTTGGCATCCATTGTCTTTCAGGGCTTGGAATATGTTATTCCATGGTCTCCTGGCTTTTAGGGTCTGGGTTGAAAAATCTGCTGAGATACGAATTGGTCTCCCCTTGTAAATAATCTGGTTCCTCTGTCTTGCGGCCTTTAAAATTCTATCCTTATTCTGTATGTTGGGCATTTTCATTATAATGTGCCTTGGTGTACGTCTGTTGAAATTTTGTACGTTTGGTGTCCTGTAAGCCTCTTGTATTTGATTTTCCACTTCATTTTTCATATTTGGGAAATTTTCTGATATTATTCCATTGAAGAGATTGTGCATTCCTTTGGTTTGAAATTCTGCATCTTCTTCTATCCCAATAAATGTTAGATTTGGTCTTTTGATGCTGTTCCATATTTCTTGTATGTTCTGTTCATGATTTTTTACCATCTTCACTGTATGGTCAAGTTTATTTTCAAGATTGTATATCTTGTCTTCATTATCTGAAGTTCTATCTTCTAGGTGGTCTAGTCTGCTGGTGATGCTTTCTATTGAGTTTTTAATTTGGTTTATTGTTTCCCTCATTTCAAGAATTTCTGGGTTTTTTTTCACCATCTCTAGCTCTTTCTTAAAGTAATCCTTTGCTACTTGTAATTGTTTTCTTATCTCTTTGTTAGAATGATCGATGGTTGCCTTTATTTGCTCTCCTATTTCTTTGTTGGATTGATCAACTTTTGCCTATAATTGCTCACTTATGTCATTCTTTAGTTCACTGATCATTTTAATTATGTACATTCTGAATTCTTTCTCTGACATTTCATCAACTGTGCTGTCAATGGATTCTGTTACAGTGGTATCCAGGTTTATTTGGGGCACTTTCTTCCCTTGTTTTTTCATGTTGATTGTGTATCTTCCTTTCTTGAAATACCGATCTGAGGTATTGAGGCTTCTATCCTATAATCTTGTATTGACACTCTAGATTACCTGTGTCTCATCTTGGAGCTACTTCTGTTCCCCCAGTGTCCCCAGATGGGCACTACTGCCACTAAAGTTGGTGGTGGAGGTAGTGGATGTACCTCTAGAGGGCAATGGGAGTGGCCTTGGCTGGGCTCCTGAGGCAGCCCCTGAGGGCTGTTTTGCCCCTCTCTTGCACTCCTGCTGGTGAACAGAAACTCTGAAGCGGAACTGGAGGCGGGCCCAGGTGTCACTTCCGCAGTGTCACAAGCAAGAGAGTCTGTGTGCGACCCTTACAGTGAGTGTGAGCTCCCCTGGGGCTGGAGGCTAGCAGGCTCTGGTCTGCCTTCAGCTGGGCACCCCTGGCATTCCCTAAGGGTGGTTTTGGGCCTTCTGTCTCGCCTGACCACAGGAACTCTGGAGTGGAACTGAGGCGGGCCCAGAGCGCACTTGAGTGGGGCCTCTTCATGCTGGGATCTCTGCAGGCAACTGTTACCCTGGGTGTGCCTTCCGCTGTGACTGGTAGCTATCAGTCTCTGGTCAACCCTTAGTTGGACACCCGTGGAGTTTCGTGAGGGTGGATTTGGGCCCTCTGCAGCTCCTGCTGCTCCGCAGGAACTCTGGAGTGGAACTGAGGAGGGCCCTGGCCACAGATGGGCCGGGCTCCCTGGTTCTGGGGTCTCTGCAGCGACTCTTACCCTGAGTTTGGGCTCCCCAGTGGCTAGCGACTAGCAGTTCCTGGTCTCCCTTTGGCTGGACACCCGTGGTGTTTCCCGAGGGCAGTTTTGGGCCCTTTGCAGCTCCTGCCAGTCCGCAGGAACTCTAGAGTGGAACTGAGGTGGGCCCAGGCTGCCTCATGCTGGTGTCTCTAGAGTGACTCTTGCCCTGACTTTGGGCTCCCCAGTGGCTAGAGGTAGCAGTGCCTGGTCTCCCTTTGGCTGGACCAAGCATTTGTATTTCTTATTTTGAGAAATGTCTTTTCCCCATTTATTTATTTGGTTATTTGTTTTCTGGTTTTCATTGTTTTGTTTTATATTTATTTTTGTTTTTGTTTTGTTGTTATGCTTTTTGAGTTCTTTATATATTCTGGATATTAATCACCTGTCAGAGAAGTAGCAAGTAAAGGTTTTCTACTATTCTGTAGGCTCTCTCTTCATGTTCTTAATCATTTCCTTTGCTTATGCACAAGTTTTTTAACTTAATGACATCCCACTTACTGATTCTTGGTTTTATTTATTGAGCTTTAGGGGTCTTGTTAAGGAAGTCAGTGCTTCCACTAATATGCATCCATGTGTTTCTCTAGATCACAGAAAAATTGGCAATTTGATACAAGCCTGCAAGCATCCTCAAGGGCTTCAATATCCATGGCAGAGAAGGATTTAAAATTCAAAGGTCATGGTTTCTCCCTGAAAGGAATTACTAGCATACTCCACCAACTGCTGCTGCTCCCACTTCAGCTACTATCGATATCATACTACACCAACAAATATATCCTGGCAGCATGAGCATGAGTTTGGCACTTCCTAAGCTTTCTCCAAAGGTACCCAAAGTGATAACTTCAGGTGTACCTATTCAACTTATAAGAAGCTTGTCTATACACTGAGTACCAAAACCTGTACAGCTTGCATCATTTACAACCTACCTCTGAGAGTTGATAGGGATCTACATCCTTAGATCACAGAAGGTGGACAAGCAACAGAGACAATTCCAGCAGCTATTTCACAAGATCAAACAGAGTAGTTGGAATGTGAGTGCAGGTATTTACCACAGAAACTCTCCATGGCATGGTGGATAAAGAGAAAGTAGGAGATAGACACATATTCTCAGATTCACTGTAAGGGAACTGGGACACATATCTAACATTCCAACTACATCTAGATAGTGTGAATTCTACCTTACCTATCTTGTTGTACTGACATGACGTGGCAAATTCTAATCTCAAAGGGCTGAAAAAACAGACACAGCAGCTTAAACAAATACAAATATTTGAAAGGTACCTTAGTATCTACAGCTAAACTGATGCGATCCTTCTGCTACTAGAGGATAGTCTTAAAGACAAGGAGAAGCAGTTGTTTCATATAATGTGCAGAAACCATCAGGGAAAGACAAGAAAAATTAAGAAATAGGGACATGTGGCCTATTTAAGATAAACCTCCAGAATCCAACCTTAGCAATATGGAGATGTCATTTGCCTGATAAAAGAATTCAAAATAATTGTCATAAAGATGCTTATTGAGAGAGAGCAATGAAAAAAGAAACAGACAAAGGGGAATGAAAGGAAGGGAGAGGGGATAGGAATAAGAAAGTAGAATAAATCTAACATAATTTTCCTATGTACACATATGAAAATACCTAAGTAAATCCCACCATCATGCCCATGCACAAGAATGGGGTCCTAATTAGAATAAGATATATCCCGTGCTTGTATAGTTTTATCAAAATGGATTATACTGTCATGTATAACTAAGAAGAACCAATCAATCAATAAATAAAAAGAACAAACTGAGAGTTTCAACAAATTATAAAAAATATATTTTTCAACAACTATAGAAAATATAAAACAGTGCCAAAATGAAGTTATAGTGATGAAGAATACTAGACTGAACTGAAAAATTCGACAGAGGAATTTGACAGCAAAATAGATCAAACAGAAGAAAGGACCAGTGAATTCAAACATAGGTTGCTGGCAATCTGAGAAGATGAAAAATAGTAAAGACAGATTAAGGACATAAAGAACACAATCCAGCAGAAGAACATAAGCAATATTGTCATGACAGAAGAGAGATTGAAAGAAACAGAAAACCTATTGGAAATATAACAATTTCCCAAGCCTGGAAAAAGAATTAGAAATTCAAGTTTGGAAAGTTCAGCAGACACCAAACAAGATGAATCCAAAGAGAACCACACAAACACACGTAATAGTGAAATTGACAAAAGTTAAATACAGAGATTTTTCCAGGCAGCAAGGTAAAGATGACTTATAACATAGAAGGGAATTCTAATGAGATTCTCAGTGAATGAATTTTTTTCAGCAAAAATCTTATAGGACAAAGAGATATATATTCAAAATCCCAGGGTGAGGGGCATGCTAATCAATGGATACTTACCCTGCAATCTAAATATAAAAATATAATAAAGTGCACATATGACAAGCCTACAGCAAACATCATATTCACTACTGAAAAGTCAGAGGCGTTGCCTCTAAGACCAAGAAAGAGAAGAAAGGATGTCCCTCCCCTCTCACCACTTCTATTCAACATAGTACTAGAAGTCCTAGTCAGAACATATAGGCAAGAAGATGAAATATAATTTATCCAAATAGGAAAACAAAAAGAAATAAAATATGAAATTGTATCTATTTGCCAGTGACATGATCTTACATATATAAAACCCAAATGGTCTCACCAAAAAAAAACATTAGAACTGATAAATTCAGTAAAATTGCAAAATACAAAATCAGCATGCAAAAGTCAGTAGCATTATTATACGCTAACAAAAAACAATTTGTAAAAAATAAATTGAGAAAATAATATCACTTACAATATAATGAGAAAAATAAAGTATTGGATTAAATTTAAGCAAGGAGATGAAAGGTCTGTATATGGATAACTATAAAACATTTGTGAATGAAATTGAAAAAGACACAAAACATGAAAGGATATCTCATGCTCATAGGTTAGAAAAATTAGTGTTGTTAAAATGTCCATAATTTCCATAGTAACAGACAGAATCAAATGCAATCTGTATCAAAATTTCAGTATCACTCTTCAGAGAAATAGAAAATACAATCCTAAAGTGTGCATGAAACCATAAAACACCCAAGTAACCAAAGCAATTAGTGGCAAAAAGAATAAAGCTGGAGGTATCATATTACCTTCAAAAGATTATAAAGCTCTAGAAATTTAAAATAAAGAAAAACATGGTGCTGGCATAAATCAGAATATCAACAAATATAATAATATTAATAAAAAAAAACAGAAAGAACCCCACGCATCTTTTTTTTTTTTTTTTTTTTTGGTACTGGAGATTGAACTCAGGGGCACTCAACCACTGAGCCACGTCCCCAGACCTATTTTGTGTTTTATGTAGAGACAGGGTCTCACCGAGTTGCTTAGCGCCTCCCCGTTGCTGAGGTTGGCTTTGAACTAGCGATTCTCCTGTCTCAGCCTCCCTAAGTGCTGGGATTACAGGCTTGCGCCACCATGCCGGCCTCCCATGCATCTTAATTCAGTTGATTTTCAAGAAACATGCCAAGAATACACAATGGGAAATGAGCAATCTCTTCAATAAACATTTATGGGTAAACTGGATATCCACATGCCTAAGAATAAAATTTGACCATTACCTCAATCCTTGTATAAGACTCAGCTCAAAATTTATTAAAGACTTGATTGTGAGGCATGAAATTAGAAAATTACCAGAAGGAAATATAAGGGAAAATCTCCACATCAGTGGTCTGGGAGGTGATTTCTCAGATATAACCCCAATGCCATGGAAAATAAAAGCTAAAATAACAAACGTGATTTCAACAGACTAAAAGTGTCTGCACATCAAAGGAAACAATTATCAGAGTGAAGAGACAATCTACAGATTGGGAGAAAGTATTTGCAAATGAATAGGGGCTAATACCCTGAATATATAAGGAACTCAAATTACACAATAGCAAAAAATCAAATAACACTATTTACAAATGAACAAATGATATGAATAGACTCTTCTCAAAAGAAGACTTACAAATGGCCAAGAGACATATGAAAAAATATTCAACATCACAAATCATAACGGAAATGCTCAACTCCACTTAGAATGGCAATTATAAAAAAGTCAAATGATAATAGTGCTGGTGAAGATGAGGAGAAAATAGAACTCTTGCACACTGTTGATGTTAATGTAAATTACCAAACAGCATCACAGTTCTCACCACTGCAACTTTCCATACAGACCCTATCGTTTCACTCTCATCTGCTCCTCTACCTAAAACTAATTTCTATTGAGCTGTAGAATATGACAAGATTGATGACTTCATTCTGTCTCCCAATCTTCAAACTGACAAAGTCCAAAGAGGTGAAAAAATCTCATAGCTGACTCATACATATATCTGATCAAATCAAATGTTCAGGTTTTCAGAATACTTAACAGAAATTTCCACCTCCTTATCTACCCAAATCCATTTCTGGTTACACTCAGCTCCGACTTCTTTCCTCCATCTCTACCACCGCACACATTTCATTTGAACCTCTCATCTGAAATCCCTTCCCCTATTCCTCACTGCAAATACTTGAAGATCTATATCAAACCTCAGGACAAACAAGAAGACCACCTAGGTTAAACCCTTCCTGCTCATTCTCCCACATGCTGTGTGATAGGTTGTGTCTACTTCTATTTTATGGCTTGGTATTCTGCATTTCCTAATGGGTTTATTTTTCCATTTCATCTGAGGCATATAATCTGTCTTTCCTCAGACAGTTCCTTGGTTCCTTAAAACAGTGCCCATGTATTCTAACTGAATTTAAGAATTCAATTTTAAATCTCCCATGAGGTTTAGTCCAGATCCATGCACACAATAGGCACTTAAATGTTTACCAAGTGTTTCTTGCCTGATGAATTACATCCCCAGTAAGTAAAGATATTATTAATGAAGCACAACATGTAAGCAAACAAATAACATTTTACCTGTTCCATTTTGATCAGGAAGCAATCAATGAAATCCCGAGGATTGTCTACGTCCAAAGATTCTTGGTGATCTTTTACTTGCTCCAAAACATAACATTTTATATAAGCAAAATTTTTAAGTACTTTGTTATGACTTCCTGGGAGATAATCCATGAGAGCAGGGAAAGCACTGCAGACCTTAAAGATTAAAATTGTATTTATTAGACCAGGAGTGGTGGTACACACCTTCCAGCTACACAGGAGGCTGAGCCCATGAGCTGGAGACCAGCCTAGGCAACATAGTGAGACCACATCACAAAAAGAAATATAAACTAAAGACAAGTACTGAAGTCATATACTTGTTAAAAAGTAAATGACTATGGTTAAAAAGTGTGGTGAATTAAAGTAAGGTCTCCAAGTTGAGCAGCATGTGATCGCACATATGAAGGAATCCTCTACGCTGACAGGGAGTAAACTGACCACTTCATCAAATGATAAG
The DNA here is from genome assembly GCA_004024805.1 of Geosciurus inauris. Taxonomy (NCBI): domain Eukaryota; kingdom Metazoa; phylum Chordata; class Mammalia; order Rodentia; family Sciuridae; genus Geosciurus; species Geosciurus inauris. Next base: position 93,874 of record PVHX01003480.1, read on the forward strand.
AATGTTCGATACTGATACATATTCTACAGCATTAACGCATCTTTATGTCACTTCTTTCATTTTTATTTGCAACCTTGAAATATAGAATGGGAGCAATTGTTCATCCTCTCATTTATCATAGGGTACACAGTAACAGATTTATTTTATTATTTGTTAAAACTTTGTTTTGCAAACAAAAATTATGTCATTAGTAAAAAAAATAAATGAATAAAAATTTTTAAAAAGCAAAAAAATAAAATAAAATGTAAAAAAAAAGAAATATAGAATGTGATGAATTGCTATGATTCACACGTCACACATGAGCACAGAGGTTAAGGACATTTGGACAATCTGATAGAGAGCACACAGACACTCCCTGCTATTTCTTCTACTAGCAATAAGCCTCAGGAATAGAATTTCGATTTTGTAACTGGGAGGGATGTGAAGATACCATGAAAACCAGCATAGGCTTTTATAGACATGCACTTGTGCACAAGAGTGGTTAAATGACTCCTATAAAATCATGCAATGATCTCTTAAGCAGGGTATAGGGCACACCAGCTCAACACAGGGTAATATTGTGATTTTGCTTATGGTTCATTCACACCAAAACCCAATCATTCTGTGATCTTGACCTTGCTCACTTTCTCAACTAGGATCCCAGCTGAAGCACCAAACTTCCCCACTACTCAGAGGAATCTGGCAGCAGCTGTGTCCCAAACAGTATGCATACTTGATATTCTAAATTAGGATACTGCTGCCAAGTAATGTGAAGAGGTCTCTAGTGTTGATTGGCAGACAAGCCTGTGGGTAATGGAAACTTTTCAACAAGAGCTCTGGATGTCCACTAAGTGCCTAGGCATGCTTTTGGGGCAGTCACTAAAATGCTGCCTGGAAACGGGTTTGGTGGGAAATACCACTATCTACGGGGCGTGAATTCCACCTCAAGATTCAGATTTGTCTTCTTGTTGTAAAAATGAAGGGCTCGTCTACCTTTTTGAGATGTTCACAGCATGAGACTAAGATCTGGACAGGACTGTGGTGTCTAAATGTTACTTCACAGTAGGCATAGCAGAAAGCCCATCCCTAAAAAAAATTTTCAAAAAATCATAGAAAATCTGACAGAATCAACTTTGTCGGAACTCTGGAAGACAGTCAAGTGTTTACAACAACAAAGCAGAAGCTGAAACAAATAAAAAATAAAAAACTAAAAACTCATGGGAAAGCTTTGTAGCATTGCTTCTGCTCTCCCCATCTCCCTCCTCGACTTGGCCGTGGCCTTAAAGAGGGCAGCGCTCTTCCCAGTAAGGGACCCTGGTTCTTGGTTTCAGAGGAACAGAGATTGTGTTTCTCTGTTCTAACCTATCTGAGGACTACCTGAAAGACAGAAGCGAAGCATGTGTGTCTGTTTCACCTAAGTCAGAACTCACTGGGGTGGAAAAGCAATGGCAATTTCAAAAACCTCATAATGCCCTACCTGGAAAAAAATTTTTTGTAACTTATAATGCCACTAAGCAACCCTGAGCCAGCCAGCGCACAAGAATACAGTTAAGGCACAACAACCTGGGAAGGAAAGCTGGGGAGAGGGTATCTTTGAAAAATTAGAACATTTGAAAGCATCCACACATTCTGATAAATTCGAACAAATTATAAACAGGCCCAGGGCTAAGAAGAGACCTGAAAAGACCTTAAGTTTTCACCTCTGCTGACTTCTAGGCTGCTTAAGAGCAAGTGCCTGGCATAGAGTCCATCTGGAGAAATTTTCTCCCTCCCTTCCTCCATTTATTTTTGCCCTCCTTTTTTTTCTTTTCTTCTTTCCTTCTGTTCATCTTTTCTCCCTCCCTCCCTCTCCCTCTCCTTCTCCCTCTCTCTCTCTCTCTCTCTCTCTCTCTCTCTGATTCTCTCTCTCTTCCCCTTGACCTCCATTTTCTTTCTCTTTTTGGATCCTCACCTTCAAGGACATTTCTGTTGAAATTAGCTGCACATAAGCTAAAGGAAGAGAGATTTCAGAGACCACGCATGACAAAGATTGCAGACTAAAAAACTAGTTTAGAAAAGTCACAGTTTAGAATTTGTTCTCATTTCATTAGTTGTTCTTTTCATGTAACATGTATGACTTTTGCTATGTTGACAAAATGACATTTAACAGAAAGCAGAAGAAAGACTATCAAACAAAAAAAGAAACAAAGAAAAGAAAAACAAACAAACAAAAAAAGAAACAAGAAGGAGGATGATTCTGCTTTCCAAAAAATAATCTACAAACTGAGGTGGGAGGTAAATGTTTCATAAGTGGCCACTGATGTAGAACTTTCAGCTTGTCAGAGAAATGACCACAACATGATTGTTAAGAAGAGACGATCTTGGTCTCACCTGCATCCATGGGGAATTCAAAATCTTGAAGTTCTCATTAAATTTTCCCATCAAGTTAAGAAAATTCTGATCTTTATAATCAAAACGATTCTGGAAAATAATGGAGCAGATCACATTGCAAGGAGCACAGTTCAGGATAAAGGAGGGATCACAGGGTGAGCCTGAAGAATTGGAAACAATTTCAAAAGACATTTAACTATACATATAAAAGTCCTTGTCTTTAAAGTAACAAATAAGGTAACTTTAGAATCTCTAAAGTAATTCTGACACACAGCTTCCATATGCTTAAAAGCAACACAAGGTTTTTCCCTTGAACCTAAACTGACTATCCTGTCTTAGCTGGCTTAATAATTGTCATACAGATACTCTTTTAACACCCACTACCTTATGTAAACATCACTTTTGGTGTACATGTTTCTGACCCAAGGTCCCTGTTATTTTGGAAAACAAAGGAAGAAAAAAAATTGGCCACTTTAAAAAACACCTGGTAAGGACTTGGGATATGGCTCAATGGTAGAGGACTTCCTAGCATGGGAGAGGCTTTGGGTTCAATCCCCAGTACAGGAGAGTTGGGGGAAAACTCTTAATAATTTGAGTTAGTGCAGAAGCACCTCCACCAGGGAAGCTTGTAAAAAGTTAAGCATTGACATAGGAAGGAAGAAAATAGCAACCTGGAAACTTTCATATGGAATGAATATTTTAAGGAACCATATATAGAACCAGCAGAGGAGAAGACTAACTTAGAACAACTACAGGAAATGCAGGCATTTTCAGGTAAATACACAGGTAAAAAGGCAAAAGCTATCCACGTTATATGAAAAGAAAAGCTGACAAAAATCAGCACATACTCTAAGATAGATGTTTGCTTAAAATAAAAGTGAAATAAGAAATCTTCGTTTCAAATTTAAATCACACCTAGGACAAACACAAAAGGTGACATCAATAAATGGAGTCCTAATTTTATGTCTTCATTTCAATACCAAAAGGGAAAAATTAAAAAAAAAAAAAAAAAAAAAAAAGAATCTCCAGCTGTAGGAAATAGTGTTTATCATCACAGAGTGCACCTTTAATTTATTTGGCCAAAGCCTGCTCTCTTATGGAAATAGGGGTTATTGCTCTATACAGTTATCAACAGAATACTCTATGTTATTACACATTTTAAATTTGACCATCATTTAAGTCTATTCCATCAATTTACCCAGAAAAAAACAGGAAAAATTCTTTTTTGAATGGGCAGTATTTAAATGAAATTTCTATAACCAAATTAGCAATGAACTTTAGGTGTAAAAGCCCCCAAATGTACATCATAGATATAATTAAGGGGAACTCAAATTAAAAGTTTTATAAAGAAATAATAGGAAATTAAATAACAGAAAACTGTTTAGTTAACAACTGTTATGTCTGGCTCCTTTTCAGGTGAAATACTAAGGCATTAAGCTTCCAAGAAAAATATTCCTATTTTCCTTTGGAATATAAGGAAAAATTTGAAATTTCTGTGTATGTGTGTGTGTGTTTCACAAGCAAAAAAAAAAAATATCTGATTCTCAATCTTTCCCTTCATTTAGAAAAAAAATTGTATTTTAGGGAAATTAGTAATTCAAGTTGGAAATCAATATGTCCTAGATGAGTAGAGTTTGTAGTAGGAGTAAATAATTACCATAAAACCTTCTAATCCCAAACCAAATGGTTGTAAGATGTTCCTAGGATTCTTTTTTTGCTTGGATATGTTGAGAACAACAAAGCAGGAGATGATAATCATTGGAAAGACTGGTAGTTATTATAGTCCCCAAGATAATGAGAGCCAGTCCCATCAGGGCCAAGCTGGGAGGGAAGGGGAAGTCATGGAGCAAAAATTTCACTGGAATTTGCAACAGAAGGAATGAGTGAAGCAGGACAGGTACACTGCACCTCGTCAGTGGATAATCTGAATAATTTCAGTGGGCTCAGGACTATAGAGATGATCCCTAGTTATTCCATAGCTGGCCCTAGGACGATTAAGGGCAAGGAGAATATAGGATTGGTGTGGGTCAATTTAACAAAGGAAGTGGTCAGGAAGCTGGGCTATAGATTGGTTGGTTGGTTTATACATCAAAAGCATGCTTTCTGTCTACAGAAAGTAGCTAACCCTGGGAGGGACAGTGCCTTCCTAAGTCTACAAGACATCCATGATGACAAAGGATCAAAAAGCATAGAAAATAAAAATATGATTCTTATACAAATAATGTGGAGGGAAGAATACAGGGAAAGCTTAAAGCAAAGCCAACTTACAATTAGAAAAGGTGGGGTAAAGAGTAATTGATAGGGCTGGGATTGTGGCTCAGTGGTAGAACGCTTGCCTCGCATGTGTGAAGCACTGGGTTCGATCCTCAGCACCACATAAAATAAATAAATGAAAGTAGTGTGTCCATCTAAAACTAAAAATATATATTTTTTTTTAAAAAAAGAGTAATTGATAGTAGTTGAAATCCAGTTAAATAAATCCTTTTTAACATTGGTATTTGTATATTTGTAGAATCTGCCATGGTGTATATTTACTCAAGATACATAAAACAATGAGGAAGCAGTGAGTAACATTAAGTAACACCAGCTGATCATTTTAAAATAGTTCTTTATTTACAGGAAAAACACAATAGATGAAGCCTGCACTAATAGATGCCTAGGCAAATAAATCACAGATAAGCACCATTCCTGGCAGAAATTGCAGACATGGGTCTTAGAACAAACCCAGACATGTCAGTGAGGCTGATGGAACAAATATGAATCAATTAAGTGACAGTATATGTCACTTTATCATGCTCCATAAAGATGTAAGGAGGTCATCCTCACCATGTCTACTTGACAAGTGCTCCCTGATAAAATGTTCTACAAAGAGTTAATCCACAATTACACAACAGGAAAAATATCAGTCTTTAACAGCTTTTTTTTGTAATGAGTCTCAGAACTTTCTGTCTTCATGATATGCTGATTTGAAAACAAATAAGCTAGGTAAAATGTAGGATTCAATGAGTATTCTACCCACACCACATGCACAGTCATCATGTACAACAAGAGCATATACACGAAAGCCCACTGGCTCTCTGCCTCACACCATTGCCTCCTCCCCATGAGAGAGAGCAATCACTACCCAAGGTTGAAACCTCTGTCCACCCCTGCAATGTTTGGAAAGACCTCACAAGAGAAGAGAGCAGTGTGTTGAGGTCAATGACATAAGAGGCACCCACCACTGTTCTTCTTCAACTCCTCCACGAGGCAGCGGGCTTCCTCTTGAATGCGGTCCTCAATACTCCTCTTTCCCATCCCAAAATTCCTCAGGGTCATGAGGGAGAAGCGTCGGAGCTCCTTCCATTTTGTTCCATTGCTGAAAATGACTCCTAACAGAATGAAGTAGAGAGAGAGATCCCAAGCAAAGAAGAGGAAACTGACATAGGGTAGCCAAGACCTGTCTGAAGAACTCAAGTCTCATCCCCAGGACCACTGCCTGAAACACACGTGCACACTCACGCACATTCACACTCACCAAGTCCATTATTACTTCTTTCAATAATTGGGAAAGTGCCTCTTCCAGAAAATGCGTCTCCTAGATCATCCAGGGCTTCCTTCACAGCTTCATATCCATGCACCACCACAGTGGGCTTCATGCCCAAATACAGAGTAAACACAGGGCCATAGACTTTTGAGAGCTGGAATTAGGAAAGAAAGGCAAATATTAGCAATTCATAATTTGATTTACATATTGTGCATGATCCCAACTGATATTAACATTTTGTTGCTTTTTTTTATTCTGCCAAACACAACTTTAAATCTTGCTGAATTTTATACATAAATACGATGGTGGTTGTTGATTGTTACAGCTGCCACATACAGAATGATTCTCATTTGCCAGGAAATTCTCAGGGAAATTACTATATGAACTGTCACAATTAACACCTTGAGATAGACTTATTTACTCTATTTTACAGGTAAAGAGACTAAGGTTCAAAGACTTTCAGATTCATTTCCATTTCCCACAGCTAATAAACAAAACCCAAATTTGTCAACTTCTGGTACCTGAGCAATTTGTGTCAGTCACCAATGTCCAGACTAGCTGTTGTAGGACACTGCTTCAGGGTCACCTGATCTGACTCAGTAGCCCCATGATAAATACCAGAAATATCTATTTTTTAAACATCTCCCCAGATGATTCTAATTCCCAGCTCAGTTTGAAATCCAGTATTATTAACTCAGAAAGAGAGGGTCACAGCAGAGAAATGCCAGGGCGTGCAGCACTCCATAGAAAGACAATTCCTTCCATGCTGGACATTCACAGGTCACAGACAGGAACTCTGTGCAGAGTCCAGAAAGCATTCTGATGCCACTGAGCTGACCCTCATCAATTCTTTCTTTTATCCACATATGTTTTTATAGACCCACAGATATTTCCTTGACAACAGACAAATTTGCTTCTGTGGAGTTTATCACGGCTAATCTAAACAAAATATACACCATGTACAGTAGATGACTTCTTGAATAAAATCTCTAATCTCAAAACACTGGTACTTCCATTTACATTCAGGCAAAAAGTCATAGCAAATGACTATGAATCAAAGAAGGATAGCACTTTATCATTTTCAATCTACCATACAATTTAATTATTTCTCTCCTATCAAAATGCATTATTATCATTTCACTTTATCTGACAGAGATAAACCAAAAATAATAATCCACAGGGAATATCTGCCTTGTAATAATATCATTTAACAATTTGCCTCCAATGTATATTTTATTTAAAAGAGTGAATTATTCATATTTGCAAGCCACTGAAGTATCATAAAGCATACTTACATTGGTTAAGGATTTACTGATGTCCTTAACATCTATCTGCAGGATATTTCCAATAATTGGGAGAGGAGTGGGGCCAGGAGGGAGCTTCCCCCTCCCAGAGCTCTGTCTCCATAGTGAGAGGAGAAGCAGACAGGAAACACCAAGGACCAGGGCCACGACTAGTGCCATTGAAACCTTCTCTTCGTACTGAAACAATTGTGAGCCTGCAATCCACATCTTTTATAATACTCCCTGCTAACTTGACACATAAGTGACCAATCAGCTGATTGTCCTTTAATCTCTCTTCTGAGTGGACTTTGAACCACTGAAAAACATGAAAATAAGGTGTTGTCGACACTTGCTCTCCTTTCCACAGCCCCACCCTGGAGACTCTGGTGTACCTGGGCTGGAGTGAGTCCTAGGTACCATTTCTAATTTTTTAAACACCCCATTGGTTCCAATGTACAACCAGAATTGAGAACGCAATGAGAAAAATTATGCTATGAAAAAATTGTTCAACCTTCTCAATTCTTAGACTGACAACCAGTTGGAAATTTCCAACATTTAGGTCAATCTGTGTTTTATCCCTTGCATATAAAATAACATTTACCCAGTAATGCCTCTTAAACTCTTCATACCATCCTTGAAAGTAACTCTTTTTAAATATTTTAGTCTACTAACATTACAGTTGCTTAAACATGAAATAGCTAAATGTAACATAAGTCTTGAATGACTGAACATATATCAAGTAACTAGCTAATACACACTCCTTTTACTATTAAGTGCCCTATAAAGCACTTGAAGGCCAAGGTTATTATTTTTTTATTTTTTTAATAAGGAAAGGAGACTCTGGGAGAACAGGAGACCATAAGTGTCACACAGCTCAGAAGTGGCAGAACTGGGATTGGAAAGAGTTGTTCTGATGCCTGCTGTGGTGCACTATGGCTTCACCACAGCTGCCTGGAGGACAATTTTAGCAAAACCGAAAGCCCAAAAAAATTGTAGCTACTGTGACTATAAACCACCCACTAGCTGTTCACAAAATAATGGCCATACACTCTCTAGAAAGGAAATCAGATAGGGTTTCTCTCCTCTCCATCCCTATAGAAGTAAAACTTGCTTAACGTAATGGAGGGAAGAGCCTCCATTTTCCTCAGAAAATTTAGGAGGAGAAAAAAAGGAAGATTATAGAATGAACAATGAGCATGTGCTTTGGTGGTAGGTGGGGGAGACAGAGACTGTCTTTCAATAGTACTCACAGCACAGAAGGACCCCATTGTGTAGACCTGACCAGAAAGATGACATTCAGTGGTCACGAGGCTCTAAATATCAATGAGATAACATACACCACTAGATCACTAATGGCAATGCTTGTACAAAAATAATTATGGATAGAAGAACACAGAGGTAGGGAAGTCTTTAAATGCACAGCATAGAATGCCCCCAACATGCAGACCTGACTAGGATAAGACGTTTAATGGTCACGAGGATTTAAATATGATTGGAATGATATATATTACTAGACAGGTAATGCCAATGCCTATGCAGAGGAATGTTTTCTAGCAATATCATCACATTCATTCTAAATAGACCAGTTCAGTCATTTCTAAATGCCTTTAATAAGAAGAATTATATCTTGTGAAGAATGAATTACGTAAGGATTTATCATTCGTGTTTATAAGGATTCTAACAATTTACAGAGGATTTTCACACCCGTCATATTCCTTTTGATTCTCTCAATTTCCTTCGCCTAAGGTAGATTATTCTCTCTGTGGAGCTGAAGAGCTGGGCCTTGGAGATGCACCGCCTTGGCCAAGAATACAGAGACTGCAAGAGGGAGAGCTGAGGCTGGAGCCCACCTCCCTGCTCGTACACCCTTCCCTCCACACCAGAGAGTCGCTTCCACTAGATTTACTAATGTCCACACGTACTTTGATTCAACATTTCATGATTCAGTCTCAGACTTTCAAAATAAACATTAAGCTAGTTAATTATTACACTCCAAGTTGATTAAAATGACACATCATATTTATTAATCGTTAAACAAAGGGCTTAGTGAATCCTTAAAACAGGGCAATGAGAAACAGTAATTTGCTGCCTGACTCACATAGCTCTAAACTCTACCAGAACCATGGTAACTCTCTTTAGAGCCATCATTTCATTCCTTGGGGTGGTGGCCCTCTCCACTGAGCCTGCACTACAGGTTTGAACTTTGAACCTCCAGAATTGTGGAGGAAAAGAAAAAAAAAAAAACCTCTTCTGCATAATAGACTCTGTCAGGTATTTCTTTACAGTGATGAAAAATTAATGCAAGAATTATAAGCATGTTCTTTGGTGGGTTCTGTAACATCCTCACAGTAATAAACACACCCATTGTGTAAAGATTAGACAACCAAGGAGGAGATGAATTAAAGCCACTCAGCAAGGCTTTATTAGAATACACACTCTGGGGCCGAATCCCCCCTCCATCAGAGTGTGTTGGGAGAAATGGCGCTGGGGCTTCAGTGCACAAAGAATTTCAAGAAAGCCCGGTCAGGAAGGGGAGGGCTTGGGGGCAGGAAGAGAAGGCCAGAGTCCTTCCTGGATAGGTCAGGAAAACCTGCTGATTGACAGGAGGCGTGTCTACTGGTGGCGTCAGCATCTGGCTTGCCACTCCATTCTGCAGCTACTGACCGGTCCCCCTAATTGAACATCCTGGACCCTGACCAGACCTAACACATTGCACTGATATTGACTCTAAATCAGATTTTCAAATAATGGAATGAGAAGTCTTTGAAGAAATGGCTAACTACAGAGTACAGATAGGGAACATACAAATGAGCTTTAGTGAACTTCAAAATAAACACTAATTTAGTTATTAATTACATAATTTATTTTATTCCAAAATTTATTTTTCCATGATATTGTTATGGACACTTGGATTGCTTTCAGTGTAGGGCTATTTTGAATAGTGCTAATATATACATTCCTGTGCATGTCCTTTGGGTATCCCAATGGATTGCACTTGTGTTCAATATATATTTATGAGTGGAATTGCTGAATATGCATGTATTTACTTTAAGTAATATTGACAAAAAATTATTCAAATGATTGAACCAATTGGAAATTATACTCTGAGAGTGCCAGTTGCTACAATTAATTGACAGCACATAGAATGATCTTTATATCATTTTAACCATTCTGGTAGATTATATAATCATATTTTATTTAAGTTTTAATTTGTATTTTCATAAAGCTTAATGATACTGGATGTTCCCTTCATTTATAAAAGGCTAGCTATTATATATATATATATGTATGTATATATATGTGTGTGTATACACGTATATATACACACACACACATACATACACACACACGCCTACAACTGGCTTCATTTTTTTAAATCATCACAACAGTAGAAAACTTGTTACTACATACAGGGAATCTTTGCTTTGAACCATCTGAAAGTAAATTAACATCATGCTCCCAAAGATCATAAATATTTTAGTGTATATTTACTTTAAAAAAGGGGGTGATTCTCGTGTACAATTATAGTCAAACCATTAAAATCAGGAATTAAGTATTGATATATTGGGACTTGATTTCTAATCCTTATTCCTAATGGTGTTTCATCAATCAGTCCCAAAGATATCCCATTAAAAAAAATTCAGTTGCAAATCCAGAATCATGTTATAACTAATTATCACACCTTTTTAGTCAACTTTAGTCTAGCACACTTCTCTGGTATTTCCTTCACTTACATGACCTTGACATTCTTTGAGAGCATAGACTCAATGTTTATAAAATGCCCCTCAATTTGAATTCATTGATGAATTTCCTACTGATTAAATTCATCTTAAGAATTTCTGGAAGAAAGGTCACAGTATGACATTTTCTTCCCCTTCCTAGGTGACAAAGAATTGTGACCTGTTCATTAGGAATGTTTAGGTTTTTTTCTTTTTTTAAATTTATTTATTCTAATTAGGTATACATGACAGCAAAATGCATTTTGATTCATTGTACACAAAGGGAGCACAACTTTTCATTTCTCTGGCTGTACACGATGTAGAGTCACACCATATGTACAGTCATACATATACCTAGGGCAATGATATCCATCTCATTCCACCATCTTTCCTCCCAGGAATGTTTATTTGGTTACTAGGTTCAGATAATTTCTAGCAGTATTCTCCATTTTATTCTTCCCAATTCTGTTCTTCGGAAGTATATTGTAGGTGGATTCTTTGAAATTCTATAACTATCCCACATTAGATTTTCAAGTTGCTCATTTCTCTGTATCAATAAGGAATCAAGGATTCAATTGTGTTAATGGGTTATAATTTTTATTATTATTATTATTATTATTATTATTATTATTATATATTTTGGTGCTCAACTTATCTTCTAATGACTAGATTTTTTTCCTTTTTCCATGTCACCAATAATCCTTAAGCAATTCCTTATGTTAGGATGTAGCAACATACTCTTGACTCATTTGTATGTTCCCTGCCTCTACTTCGCAATTAGCAATTTCTCCAAAGAGTCTGAATTTCTTTATTTGAAAATCTGATTTGGAGTCAATGACAGTGCATTGAGTGTGTTTATTGCTGTGAGGATGTTAAAAGATCCAGAGCTTCTCAAGGAACAGAGATAGTGCACAGAGAATAGAGCAAATCTCTTGTGGAGAGAGAAAATAAAAAGGTAAAATTTTATTCACAGAAGAAACAGACATTGACTATTATCAATAAAGGCAAATCATGGTTTGCTGTGAGAGTTGAGAAGTTTGGAGGAAAATGAACCCATGAGCTAAGAAATGAAGAGCTAGAGACCTACACAAAGGGAATCAAAGTTCTAGAAAAAAGTGTTCAAAAGGTCATTTTCTCATCTCAATGACAAATTCTGTCTCTGGAACTAAAAGCTCATGACTGTTGGTTGAAAGCTTGAGTGGCTGAAAGAAACTTCATATGAGAACAGGATGTGGCAGACATGAGACAAAAACCCAACAAACTGGTCCTGGGCTTTTCTTTGTTGGAAGGCTTTTAATATCAACTTCAATTTCATTGTCTGATACTAGCCTTTTACATTTTATATATCTTCATGGTTCATATGTCTCTGTGAATTTGTCAGTATCTTCAAGATTGTCTAGCTTATTAGAGTACTAATTTTCAAAAGTTTCTAATACTCTTTTGGATTTCAAAAACAAACCTCTTGTTTAATAGATGCTTTGTATTTTTTTATTCTCAATTTCATTAATTTCAGCTCTGATGTTAATTATTTCCTTTCTTCTACTAATTTGAGTATTAGTTTGTTATTTTTCTAGGGTCTTGAGGTATAATATTAAATTATTTATTTGGTATCTATTTTTTTAATGTAGGAACTCAATGCTCAGTTTCTCTTAGAACTACTTTTATACTGTCCCAGAGATTTTGATAGTAACTCTATTTTCATCTGTTTCTAGAATATTTTGATTACTCCTCTGATTTCTTCTATGATCCATTACTCATTCAAAAGTGTATTCTTTAATCTCCAGGTGTTAGTATGTTTCTGTTTTTTAATGTTGATTTCTAATTTCATTCCATTATGATCTGACAGTATGCAAAGAATTTTTTTTTTTTTGGCTAAGATTCGCTTTGTGTTCTAAAATATGATATATTTAGAAAAAGTTCCATGTGCCACTGTCAAGGTGAATTCAGTTGTCAATGGATGAAATAGTCTATAGATATCTGTTAGGTCCATTGGATTAACGTATTTTTTAGTTCTGAAGAGTATTTACTTAGTTTATATCTGCATGACCTATGTAATGGTGAGAGAAGTGTGCTAAAATCACTCACTATTATTGTATTGTGGTCTATTTGATTCTTTATATTGAAAAGAGTTTATTTTATGTATGTAGGTACACTGTTGTTTGGGGCAAAAATACTGACAATCATTATATCTTAATCTTCATATTAACCAATATGAAGTAACCTTCTTTGTCTCTTCTGAATAATTTTGGTTTGAAGTATACATTGTCTGATATAAGAGTAGCAATCTCTGATTGTTTTCAGTTTCCATTTGCATGGTATATCTTTTCCCATCCTTTCAGCTTCAGTCTGTAGATGTCTTTACCTGTACAAGGAGTCTCTTGTATACATATGATTGAGTCATGTTTTTTAATCCAATCTGCCAATCTATGTCTTTTGATTGGTGAATTTAGACCATTTATTCAGTGTTATTTTAGAGAGATGATTTTTATTTCCTGCCATTTTGATTTATTCCCAATGCTTCACTCAGACTTGATTTTCTTTTAATTAACTATTCTTCTAGTGCAATTCATCCCTTTGCTGGTTTTCACTTTTTTTTTTTTTTCATTTATTCTGCATGAAATAGTTCATTGAGTATTTTTGTAGTGCAGGCTTACAACAAAGACCAACATCATACTGAATGAGAATAACTGAAAACATTTCCTCTAAAAAGAGTAACATGACAAGGATGTCCATTCTCACCACTCCTGTTCACCACAGTTTTAGAAACTCTAGCCACAGCAATCAGGCAAAAGAATGAAATTAAAGGGATACAAAATTGAGAAGACAAAGTCAAATTATCTCTGTTCACTGATGACATGATCCTATATTTAGAAGACCCAAAAAACACCACCAGAAAACTTCTAAAACTGATAAACAAATTTATAAAAGCAGCAGGATACAAGAAAAACATACATAAATCAATCACGTCTCTATACTTCAATAATGAATTTGCTGAAAAAGAAATTACTAACCTCAAAGAAATAAAATACGTGGGAATTAATCTAACCAAGGAGGTTATTTTAGACAGCTTTTTCACTGCTGTGACCAAAATATCTCACAAGAACAATTTTAGGAAGGAAAAGTCTATCTGGGGGCTCATAGTTTCAGGTCTCAATCCATAGACAGCTGGCTCCATTCCTTGGGACCTGAAGTAAGGCAGAAAATCATGGCAGAAGTATGTGGTGGAGGAAATCAGCTGGGAATGTGGCACCAGGAAGCAGAGAGAGCAAGCTCTACTCAATAAGGACAAAATATAAACCCAAAGACACACCAAATGACCCACCTCCTCCAGCCAATCCTATCTGCCTATGGTTATCATCCATTTAATCCCTATCAATGGATTAACACACTGATTAAGTTAAAGCTCTCAAAATCCGATCATTTGACCTCAAAATCCTTTTGTATTGACTCAATACATGAGTATACATGACTCAATACATGAGTTTTCTCAAATACGTGAGTATTTGAGAGACACCTCATATGTAAACCATAATAGAGGTAAAAGACCTCTATAACAGCCGGGCACGGTGGCACAAGCCTGTAATCCCAGCACTTAGGGAGGCTGAGACAGGAGAATCGCAAGTTCAAAGCCAGCCTCAGCAAGGGCGAGGCACTAAGCAACTCAATGAGACCCTGTCTCTACATAAAACACAAAATAGGGCTGGGGATGTGGTTCAGTGGTTGAGTGCCCCTGAGTTCAATCTCCAGTACAAAAAAAAAAAAAAAAGACCTCTACAACAAAAACTATAGAACATCAAAGAAAGAAATTTAAAAAGCTACAACAAGATGGAAAGACCTTCCATGTTATTGAATAGGCAGAATTAATATTACCAAAATGGCCATACTATCAAAAGCATTATACTGATTCAATGTGATCCCTATTAAAATACCAATGACATTCTTCACAGAACTGGAAAAAAAAAAAAACAGTTCTAAAATTCATTTGGAATAGTAGGAGACCCAGAATAAACAAAGCAATCCTGAGCAAGAAGCGTGATGCAGGAGACATCTCAATACTGGACCTCAAATTATACTACAGATCTACATTAACAAAAACAACATGGTATTGGCACCAAAACAGACATGAAGACCAATGGAATAGAATAAAAGACACAAAAACAAACACACATACATACAGTCATCTGATACTTGACAGAGGTGCTAAAAACAACATTGGATGGAGAAAAAAAATAGCCTTTTTAGCAAATGGTGCTAGTAAAACTGGATATCCATATGTAGAATAATGAAATTAGGCCCCTATCTCTAACCTGCACAAAAGTCAACTCAAAATGGATCAAAGACCTAGGAATTATATCAGAAACTCTGCAACTGCTAGAAGAAAATGTAGCCCCAACACTTCAACATATTGGCTCAGGCACTGACTTCATTAACAAGACTTCTAATGCAAAATAAATAAAATCAATAAGTGAGACAACATCTAATTACAAGCTTCTGCAACCAAAGGAAGCAATTAAGAGTATGAAGACAGAGCCCACAGAATGGGAGATTTTTGCTAGCTGCTCCTCAAATAAGGGATTAATATCCAGAATATTAACAACTCAAAAAACTTAACATCAAAAAAAAAAACTAAATAGACTTCTCAAAAGAAGAAATACAAATGGCTAACAACATCTTATTTAAAAGCTTCTGAAAGCAAAGGAAGCAATTAAGAGCATGAAGACAGAGCCTATGGAATGGGAGAAGATTTTGCCAGCTGCTCCTCAGATAGGGGATTAATATCCAAAATGTATAAAGAACTCAAAACACTTAACACAAAAAAAGCTAAATAGAGACTTCTCAAAGGAAGAAATAAAAATGGCCAACAAATATATGAAAAAATGTTTACATGAAAATATAAAATATATGATAAAATGTTTACTTTTAACCATAAGGGAAATGCAAATCAAAACTACACTGAGATTTCATCTCACTCCAGTCAGAATAGCAATGATCAAGAATAAGGGGCTGGGGCTATGGCGCAGTGGTAGCATGCTCGCCCAGCACGCGTGAGGCACTGGGTTCGATCCTCAGCACCACGTAAAAATAAAATAAAGAATTTCTGTCCACCTATAACTAAAAAATAAATATTAAAAAAAAAAAGAATAAGAACAAAAATAAATGTTGGCAAAGTTATGGGAAAAAGGTACATTTATACATTGCTGGTGGAAGTGCAGACTAGTACAACTACTCTGGAAAGTGTAGGAGCACTCCCCATACCTTCAACCCCTCCCCTCCCTCTTTTCCCATTCTATGCTGATGGACTGTGCACCTGACACAGAGCAGTACCCCATTGGTTGTAACCTCAGGGTCATGATTTGTCCGAGGACCGTACATAAGCTGTTGTACTTTCTGGAATAAATGGGTTCTGCATCTTGCTCCAGCAGAGCAGTGTTACCAGCCCCCAGAGTCTGGGTGAAGTGACTCTGCAACCGTCCATCCCATACCTCGTCCCGCGAGACCCTGCTTCGTCCTTCCTGAGGACCCCTTACTTTTTGTCCCCTGGCACCCCTACTCATCGGCAAACCCAGGCAAGGCCCGACATAAAACAACAGAAAGCAGCAAGGAGATTCCTTAAAAGGATAGGAATGGAGGGCTGGGGATGTGGCTCAATGGTTGAGTGCCCCTGAGTTCAATCCCCAGTACCCAAAAAAATAAAAACATTAGGAATGGAATCACCATCTGACCCATCTCTCCCACCTCTTGGTATATATCCAAAGGACTTAAAATCAGCACACTACAGTGACACAGCCACATCAATGTTTTTAGTAGTGCAATTCACAATGGCCAAGTTATAGAACCAGCCCAGATATCTGCCGAAAGACAAACGGATTAAGAAAATGTCATACACACACACACACAATAGAGTTTTACTCAGCCATAAAGAAGAATGAAATAATGGCATTTTCTGACAAATGGATGGAAATGGAGAACATCGTGCTAAGTGAAATAAGGCAAACTCAAAGTCAAAAGCAAATGTTTTCTCTCACATGGAGGCTAGAAAAGGCATGGCAGGGAATACCATGAAAATATAAGAGAGATCAGTGGAGTAGAGGAAGGGGATTGAGGATGAAGGATGGGAGAAGGGAGGAACAGTGGAATGTGACCAACCTATCCTATATACATATATGAATATACCACAGTGAGTTTCACCTTTATGTATAATGCATTAATTTTTTAAAACATATATAAATAAATATAAGAAAAACTGATAGAATAGAGGAAACAGAATTGGGGAGGAGAGAGGAGAGGGAAAGGGGAAGGACTGGGGACTGCATTGCAGCAAATTAAATTCCATGCTTGCAAACTTATGTCAAAATGAAACCCACATTATGTATAACTATCATGCACCCATAAAAAATTTTTTAAAACACCCAAATGTAAGTAAGCTAGAGCTTAGAGCTTCCAGTTACGAATAATTGGGCAGGTAGTGATCCCAATGAGCACTTGGCAGAGAGCATCTACTCCTGATCCTGTGTGCAGGATGTTCCTCCTAAAACCAAAGAGCACCTCGCTTCTCTCTTGAGACCCTACCTTAGCTGCCAATATGTCCTCCAACTTTATCCCCCAATCTGTTTTCCCTGGGTCCAAAGGGGCTATTTTTTTTTTAATGGGAGGAAGTTTCCTTCTTTCCCTAAGATTTAAATCTGAGTTCCTGATCTTTTGGAAACAATCTCTATAAGGCACAAGATTTGAATCTGAGTTCCTAATCTTTTGGAAACAATCTCTATAAACAATCTCTATAACAATCCTGGGGCAGATCTGAGGATGAAAACTCTGTGGGGAACCTCATCTCTAGGTGTGGTCCCACTGGGCTCCTCACTCTTCACTGTCAAAGGATTTGCAGAGGTACTGAGTGAGAGGCTTGAAATCAGAACAAACCATCTGTCCACACTGCTCCAAGTGACTCATTGCGGGAGTAAGGGCTGGAGGGGAAATAGATTTTTTCATTTAAGTTCAGTGATACCATAGGAAGCTAATCTCTCTGGTCAGGGTAGAGCAGCTTCATCAGTCTCACCTTCCTATGGATAACACAGTTTCAATTTGGAAAATTACTTGCCAGAACATAGCTCATGGAAATCCCTGGAGAGTCACCCAAACCAGCCAAATTCCAGAAGGCATACCCACAAAAAGGAACTACAAAGAGTGAGGTCTCTGTACTCTAGAGAGCCAGCATTTGCCCCAGGAGTGATTTCATTTGTGCTTCCATCCCCACAAGCCCAGAGCTGCAGATGGAACCCAGGGCCCTGCACACACTAGGCAGTCCTTCTCTTGAGCTCTTTCGCATCTTGATTTCATTATAGTTTTGGGGATAGCTTTATTAAATAAACATAATTTAGGATAGTCTCATTCTTACATTTTACTTCATTTTTTACTAGCACGTGTAAATTGCACATGTTAAAAGGGTTCATTGTGATATTTTAACACATGCATAGAGTGCCCTAATGAAATCCAGCTTCCCTATATCCACCCTCCCCTGCTTACACTTCCCAACCTCTATGCCACATTCTGTTTTACCACCTAAATAACATTAAGCAGTAGATGTTTTAGGGAAATAAATCATTTTTTAATTGTGGCAATATATGAATGAAATTTACTATTTTAACCCTTTTTATTGTACAGGTTAGTGGCATTGAATAGATTCATATTATTATGAACCACTATTGCTGCCTTCCTAACACTTTTCATCTTGCAACACTGAACTTTGTATCATTAAATAATAACTCCCCATTCCCAACTTTCCCCTTCCCCTGAAAACCACCCACATAACAAACCCATAGAGACTTACTGTTCTATGCCTGTGCCCATTCCTGACAACTCATATAAGTTCTATCACAGTATTGGTCCTTCCGTGACTACATTATTTCACAAAATAATGTCTTCAAATTTCATCCATGTCATAGCATGTGTCCAAATTTCCTCTCTTTTTAAGGCTGAATTTAAAGGTATTCATGCTGTATTTTAAGGTATTCATGTGTATACCATACTTAACTTATTTCTTCCTCAACAGACACAAGGGTATTGTGTCTTTCGGCTATTGTAAATGATTCTGCTATGAGTATGGAGATATAAATTTCTCTCTGATAATCTGTTTTCATTTCTTTTGGGTATATTCAGAAGTAGAATTTCTGGGTCCCAAAATGATGCAATTTTGTGAAGATAATGTCATGATACTTTTATAAGCAGCAAATCTTAATTCAACAAGTCAGCCCACCATTCCCTAGATATGATATTTCTTATGAACTATCTAGGCACCAGAGTCATTTGAAGTATCAAAACACTCTTCCATGGGCTAGGGTGTAATTCAGCCAACAGAGCTCTTTCCTAGCATGAGGGAGGCCCTGAATTTAATTTCTAGCATCACCAAAAAAAAAGAACATACAAATAACAACAACAACAACAAATTTAAAAAAAACAGTGTTTCCTCTGTTAAGTATTCTGGACCACTGTGGTAAAAGAAAGCAAGAGATACTTCTAGGAAATAATAAATGTCAGCAAATTTTTAAGACATTCATATTTGGGTGTGGATTGGTAAAGTGTTTTGTGGTATAAACAAGGGGTAAAAATGTGTTTTGATGTACTGCTATTATTTCACATGAGGATGTACCCAGAAGTGGAATTGTTGGGTCACATGATAATTCAATTTTAATTTGTTTAGGAATCACTCATTATTCTGTTTTTCACAGTGGCTGCATCATTTTTCATTTCCCACAGTATGCAAAGCTTTCCAACCTCTATATATTCTCACCAACACTCCTTGTTTTCTAGTTCTCCTTCCCTTTCTCTTGTAACAGCTATCCTAATGGGTGCAAGGTGGTATCTCATTGTGGTTTTGACTTATTTTTTGCATTCTGTATTATACACAAAAACAAATTTCTGAGAACTGACCCAGCAATGAAAGTACTTTTTATTCAGAACATGCAGGGAATACATGGCTCCGAACTGCCATAGACTAATTATTGTGCTGTTTCACAATGATAACATATTAGTAGCTCAGCATTATATCAGTATTAGTACCTGTGGTGGTTGATGCAAGAATTATGGAGTATAGGGGATAGCAGATATATCTATGCAGTGATCCAGGAAACTTGCCTTCCTGAAGGTTGCAGGTTCACTGGATCAGGAGGGGATGGGATTTGAGGCAGAGCTGAAAGAAGGTTTCCTTGAGAGTGAGAAGGTAGAGGATGCCTCCAAGGAGAAGTGGCAGGTGACGGCACAGCAGCAGCCAGAAGCCCTTCTTCAGACAGGAATGAAGCAGAGCTGGTACAAAGGTGGCACCCGGCCAAACGCATTGGCAATGGGGGTGGTGTCAATATCCTTGGGGTCAACCACAGGTTTCAGCTTAAAATTCTGTAAAATGGTGGTCAGGAACAAAAACAGTTCCATGCGGGCCAGGCCCTCTCCCACACACATGCGTTTTCCTGGAGAAAACAAACACAGAGTTTTCTCTCCTTAAACGTTAGCTTCTGAAATGTTATAAAGAATATGCAAGCCGGGCACAGTGGCGCATGCCTGTAATCCCAGCACTTTGGGAGGCTGAGACAGGAGAATCACAAGTTCAAAGTCAGCCTCAGCAACAGCGAGGCACTAAGCAACTCAGTGAGACCCTGTCTCTAGATAAAACACAATATAGGGCTGGGGATGTGGCTCAATGGTGTGTGTGTGTATATATATGTCAAAGACAGGATGATTGGATAGACATGCACAGAAGACTGGACACAGTTGCTACCCACTTTTATCTCATTATATCAGTCACCCTGTGCTATCCAGATTTTTGCTCTTACACTTCCTTTAAAACCTATGTCCCTGTTATTTCCTCTTCAGGATGCTTGCTTAGAGAGTGGTAGACTCTCACCCTCTGATTTTTCTCATCATAGCCACGCTTCCATAGAAGCATGGCTCACCTCTAATCCTATTTTGTTATTTATTTATTTTTACCCAGCCAAACTATGAGTGACTTAAAAGAAGGGTCCATCATTAACATCTTCTTTTTAATGTTTTTTGTTGTTGTTGTTGTTTTAGTTGTAGACAAACACAATACCTTTATTTTATTTATTTATTTATTTCTATGTGGTGCTGAGGATCGAACCCAGTGCCCCACACATGCCAGGCAAGTGCTCTACCACCTAGCCATACTCCCAGCCCCATCACTAACATCCTGATATGGACAGTGACAGGCCCAACATAGGCATCAAAATCCACTGCAAAAAATGAAGGGCCTCCATGTCCAGAGTTTCAGCACACACAATTTAATAATGAGACAGAATATCCGAATGCATGATCATGAGTAGAGGAAGAGGAAGGTGCTCTGGAATCATTGTAGACTCTCCTTCCACATTCCCAAGGTTTTGTACAGCCTTCATTTAGCTGCTATGTTCTTACCACCGAGATCTATAGAAAAAATTCTCTCCTGGACTCCATTACTTCTGTAGGGTGCCCTGCCTTCTCTTCTTTCCTTGGTCCCCACCTCTTGTAAGCCAACTCAACCCTTCTTTCCCTTGTTAGAATGTTTTGAGGGGCTGGGGTTATGGCGCAGTGGTAGTGTGCTCGCCTAGCACACGTAAGGCACTGGGTTCGATCCTCAGCACCACATAAAAATAAAATAAAGATATTCTGTCCACCTACAACTAAAAAAATAAATATTTAAAAAAAAAAAAAAGAATGTTTTGAGATATGAAAAAGCAGATTGCAACCATCTTCACCCTCTACCTCCCCAGAAACCTGTGCTTCCCTCTCTCACCACACAGGTTTCAATGATTTCAATGGACTACAGTGATCTAGACTGCAATGATCTGTTTGTTCATTTGCTTCCTAACTCAGGGGTGAGACTCTTAAGAGCCCATTATGTGTGCTAGGATACTAGGCATCTAAGAGTCCAACTCTTAGAAATTTCAACTGAGTAGCTCGTTGATATATCCAGAAGCACAATTTAACCAACCTATACTATAGCTTTCTCAATTTGAAAAACTGGGTCAGACATTTGGCAAAGCCCCACTAAAGGGGCCAAGTAGTGAGGATGTATCACAAATAAGGGCAAGTGCAAGTGTACTGGAGTAGAGCTCCAATCTGACAATGTACAAAGAGCAAATATACCAGCTCCACAGGAGGTACCCTTGTAAGTTGCATCTGATCCTAAAAAAGTTATCTTGTTCCCCAAAGTTACAAATGGAAATGAATTTTTATTACCTGCTGAGAAAGGCATGAAGTAGTCACTTTTCTTAAAGTTTCCACTCTCATCCAGAAAGTGACCAGGGTCGAACAGCTCTGGATTAGGGAATTCCTTATTGTCATGCAGCACAGAAGTCAGCGATGTTGTTATTGTTGTTCCCTGGAAACAACAGATAAAATTAGTCATAAAAAAGTAGAATGGAGGGGCTGGGGTTGTGGCTCAGCGGCAGAACATTTGCCGTGCACATGTGAGGCACTGGGTTCAATCCTCAGCACCACATAAAAACAATAAATAAACAAAACAAAGATATTGTGTCCATCTATAACTAAAAAATATTAAAAAAAAAAAAAAGTAGAATGGAGGGCTGGGATTGTGGCTCAGTGGTAGAGCGCTTGCCTACCATGTGTGAGGCACTGGGTTCAATTCTCAGCACCACATATAAATAAATGAATAAAATAAAGGTCCATCAACAAGTTGAAAAAAATATTTTTTAAAAAAGAAGTTGAATGGAAAGAAATGATGGAATTCACCATTCATCATTTCTATTTTGAGAAATCCCAGGTTCAAAGAAAAGCAGTGACATTTCCAGAAAGATAAGCCACAGAAGAGTTTAACGCCAGGCCACGAGCAGTCATTTTTTGAAAGCGTCCTCCATTAGCAGTTGAAGGACTGAGTACTTGGGAATATGGCTTCCGAATTCTACTTAGCACCAAGCTGGGACCTTGATGTCTGTCCCCACCTGCTGCTCTATTTCATTACTTCATTACTTTCATATATCTCATGTGTGGTTTATGGTTTAAAATAAAATTCTGTGCTCACTCTTTAAAAGTCAGGAGTATTTAGAATTTTTTCTTGTGAATTTTTTAAATAGAGATCTGATCTAATTTACAATGACTTCTGGTAAGATATTAACAAGTACACTAACACCTACTGAGTGTTTATCATTGGAATGGATTATGTTTCTTTTGATTTAAGATATGGAGGAACTCTTCACAGATGAATCCTACCATAAAAACACAGCTGGAAGCCGGGCATGGTGGCGCAAGCCTATAATCCCAGCACTTAGGGAGGCTGAGACAGAAGAATTGTGAGTTGAAAGCCAGCCTCAGCAATGGCAAAGTGCTAAGCAACTCAGTGAGGCCCTGTCTCTACATTAAAAAAAACACAAAATAGGCTGGGGATGTGGCTCAGTGGTCAAGTGCCTCAACAACACAGCTGGGGTTAAAATGAGAAAAGTCATCATTTTTCAACAATTCAGATAGGATCATCAATGTTAAAACTGTTGGGTGAGTTATTTGGAAACAAGATATTCATGATGTCTTAAATAAACAGAATCTTCTGGGCTTTTTTTTGGTACTGGAGATTGAACTCCGGGGCACTCAACCACTGAGCCACATCCCCAGCCCTATTTTTTGTGTTTTATGTAGAGACAGGGTCTCACTGAGGTGCTTAGCGCCTCGTCGTTGCTGAGGCTGGCTTAGAACTCGCGATTCTCCTGTCTCAGCCTCCCTAAGTGCTGGGATTACAGGCTTGAGCCACCGCGCCCGGCTTTATTTTTATTTTTAATAACAGGACTCCAGCAATAAAGAGATCTGGCAGACATCCCCATACTAAATGTGAATCTTAGTATTACAAATAATGGGACAAACTGATATCATGTGCCACCAGCCACAATCTGATGCAGTGGGACATACATGATGTCACCTATATAATGTTCTTATCCAAAACATGTAACTACTTTCTAATCTCTAAGAAATATTCACACAAAATCAGGCTGAGGAACATTTTATATGACCATAAATTCACCTCTTCAAAAGTGTCATTGTATGTTGATACATTGTTGGTGAGACTGGAAATTAGTACAACCGCTTTCCAGAGTGGAAATTTCCAGTATGGAAATTCCTCAAAAAACTAAGAATGAATCCAACATTTGACCCAGGTACCCCACTCCTTGGCATTTATCCTAAAGAATTAAAATCAGCATAATATAGCAATACATCCATCCACTGCAAAGTTTATAGTAGCACAATTCACATTAGCCAAATCATGGAATTAGCCCAGATGCCTATAAATAGATGAATGTGTCAAGAAAATGAGGTATATATACGCAACAGAATGTTACTCAGCCATAAAGAATGAAATTCTGGCTTTTGCTGACAAATGGATGGAAATGGAGAACCTCATGCTAAGTGAAACTGAGAAAATCAAGAGTCAAATGTTTTCTCTCATATGTGGAAGCCAGAGCAAAATAAGGGAAAAAAAGGCAGTGGAAGGCAGTAGATCAGATATCTTAAATATATAGAGACAATCAGTGGAGTAGGAGAAAGAGCAAGAGGGAAGGAGAAAAGACAGGAAAAAAGAGGATACATGGAATGAATTTAACAAAACCATGTTATATGTATATATAATGTACCAAAGGAAATTTCACCTTTGCATATATGTAGAAAGTACCAATCAAAAATAAGTAAACTAGCAAAAGGAAGAGTGGTAGAGTGGAGGAAGGAGAATAGTGGGGAGGGAGGAGGGGAGGAAAAGTTGGGGGGAATGGAGATTTTGTCAAAATGAACCCAACTACTATGTATAATACTCTAATTTAGAAAAAAAAAGTTCAGGGCTGGGATGTAGCTCAGTGGCAAAGCATGCTATGCATCTACAAAGCCCTGGGTTTGACTCCCAAATCCCAAAAAAAGACAAAAAAAAAAACCCACTTTAAAAAAAAATGTTCAGTGTACTGAAATGAAACAAAGGAAGAGGAAATGTTCTTGATTACAGGAGATCAAAAGGGACAAGATAACCCTTCCTTGCACTATGAAAAGTTCCTCAAAAAAATCTATAAAATGTAATTATAGGCTTGGAAAATGTAATTATAGGCTGTCTACTGGATGATATTACCAAACTGATGATAAAATGCCTGATGTGAATGCAGTTATTGTGATGTGTAGATATTGTGGAAATCTTTGTTCTTAGGAGGTGTATACTGGAGTGTTTAGTTGTTAAGTGTGATAGATTTTTAGATAGGTAGATAGATAAAAATACAGATATAAACACATCCTTACATATATGTATATTATACACACATATATCCTTTTGAAATGCTACTTAAGTGTAAATACTTTAAAATAAAAGTTGGGGGAAAACATCATCCCCTGAATTTATTATATTTCAATTCCAAAATTTTTAAATTTTTAAATTTAAAAATTTTTAGTGCTTTTAAAACACTTCCACATACTTGTCTAAATTTATTTTTATATATTTCAAAAACCAATTTGAGCTGGGCACAGTGGCACACACCTGTAATCCCAGCAGTTTAGGAGGCTGAGACAGGAGAATCGCAAGTTCAAAGCCAGCCTCAGCAACAGTGAGTTGCTAAGCAACTCAGGGAGACCCTGTCTCTACATAAAACACAAAATAGGGCTGAGATATGGCTTAACGGTTGAGTGCCCCTGAGTTCAAGTACTAGTACCAAAAAAAAAAAAGAAAAGAAAAAAAAACTAATTTGTGAAAACGTTACTTAAAAATATAAAAGGAGATATATTTTCAGCAAATGATGCTGAGACAACTAAATATTTATAAAGTAATGAAAGACATCATTGTTTCACAGCATAAATAAAAATAAACTTTTAAAGATATATAGACCGAAATGTAAGAGTTAATACCAAAAAACTTAAAGAAAATGGCAAAGAGTAAATGTGTAGGAGTCTATGCTGGCAAGTAATATTTTAGGACATAAAAGCATAAATCATAAAAGTAGTTATTGATGAATTGAATTCCATCAAAATATAAAACTTCTGCTCTTTGAAGACATTCTTAAGAAAGTAAAGGAAATGAAAAAAGCACACAGACTGGGAATAAATATTTGCAAAACATATCTACCATAATGAGCTTTATTAAAAAAATCTTAACAACAAAAAATAAGAATATAAACCACCCAATTAAAAAATAGGCACATAATTTGAGCAGACACATTAACAAAGAAGATATATGAATGGCCAATCAACACATTTAGAAAAGCCAAATATTATGTATAAAGAAAATAGAAGGGAAGACAAAATGTGGTACCACTACAGTGGCCAAAATACAAAAAGACGAACAATGACAAGGGGTATGGGATACCTGTAGCAACTGGAGCTCTCACACATTGCTAGTGGAGATGTAAAACGGCACAGCCACATCACAAAATCACTTGATGGTTTAGCCTAAAGTTAACACATAAGCAAAAAATTCCACTCCTAGGTATTCTCCAGTAAAAAGGAAAACATGTCCACGCAAGAACCTACATGCAAATGTGCATAGCACCTGTAGTCAAATAGTTAAGAACTGTCCCAAATGTCCATCAATTAGTGATCTTTGAACCAATAACCAAAATTTGATACTCCTTATGGAATCCCACTCATTAATAAAAAGGAGCAAACTTAAGATACAGCAATAAGAGCCAGGTGCTGTGGCACATGCGTAATCCCAGCAGCTTGGAAGGCTGAGGAGGGAGATTTCAAGTTCAAAGCCAGCCTCAGGAATGGTGAGGCACCAAGCAACTTGATGAGACGCGGTTGCTAAATAAAATACAAAAAAGGGCTGGGGATGTGGCTCAGTGGTACAGTGCCCCTGAGTTTAATCCCTGGTACCCCCCCCCCAAAAAAATACAGCAATAAGAATGAATCTCAAACACATTCTGCTACATAAAAAAAGTCAGAGAGAAAGGCTGATGTTGCCTATAAATTATTAATTTATATCCTATACCATTATATTGCATTTCTGAAAAGGGAAAACTGTAGAAGTGGCATTAGTGGGTTGAAAGTAACATCAATGGGTTGGCATTAGAAGTGGCATAAATGAGTTGGTTAAAACAAGAGTATTGGGGAACTTTGGGGAGAAATGGAAATAGTTTACCTTTTTAAGCAGAGTATCCAATGGAACTCTATTTTACATAGCCTATATTTCAATTTTAAAATAGAATAATACATTAAGTCACAAAAAGCACATCAGCTGAAAAAGCTCCTCTCCATCTAACCACAAAAAAACCATTTAGGATTTCCAAAAACAACAATTACCAAACTAGTTACACATCCTTCCAAATCACATGCCCTTCCAGAGATACTATGCATATCAGGTGGATAAACCTAGATACATGAAAGCCACTTAAAATTTTTCTCTTTTTTCACATGAAAGAATAAGTATCCACTGCCTCTTCATTTTTGTATATAATAATTTACATATTGTACCATATCAATACATTTACCTTACGACATATAAATCAGTGTGCCAACACATTACTGATAAACATTTAGGTAGCTTGAAATATTTTCATTATAGACAAAGACAAGATTTTTTTTTACATTCCTTCATTTGCATACTCCCAGGCATAGATACCAAGAGTTTGAATTATTACATCATAGGACATTGCATTTTGTATGTTAATAGATACTGACCAAAGGTCCTCCTAAAGAGATATACTTATTTATAATTCTTCCAGCAGCAAATGTAAGTACTATTCACACATTAGCTCAACATTTTCTTAACTTTTTACTTCATCAATGATGGGTGAAATGGTATCTCATAGTTTCAGCTTGCATTTTTTTGCATTTTTACCTGGTTTAATTCTTACAACATAAATAAAGTAGGCATTACCAACAATTTACAAAACAAGAGAACCAAAAATCATAGGATTAAGAACTTTGCCCATGATAAATAAGAATAGCACAGCCACATGTAACTGTGGTCTGATCACGAATTTTCCTGACTGTGAAATAACTGGAAGAAGTATAATCTGGGGATATCAAATACAAATTCCCACTCTGCAACTCACAGGAAGTCATTCATCCTCAAAATTATGTTATCAACTATCTCAAAATTATAAGTAGTAGAACATTTTTACCTTCTTTCTACTTTTATGGGTTTTTTTATTAATTTTGGTGCACTATGATTATGTAATTATCATGATTATACATAAAATTGGGATTCATTGTGACATTCATACATGCACATAACATAATCATTTTAGAAAGACCCTGTGATGCTTTATGATGCTCCCAATTATGTGGGAGAGTACCATATGATCAAGTACATTAACATTTCTTTTTTTAATTGACATATAACTGTATATGTCCATCACACATATTTGCATATGTGTATGGGGTAAGATGAGATAATTCAATATATGTACACAATGTGTAACTGACATATCAGAGTAATAGTATTTCTTCCTGTTGAGAAATGTTAAACTCCTCTCTTCTAATTATATTGAGATACACAATAAATTGTTGTAAACTATAGTTCCTCCTGTCTAACTATATTTTGGTACTTGTTATCTAAGCTCTTTCTATCTCCCATCCCCTCATCTTCCTAGCCTCAAGGGGCCACTATTCTACTCTCTTCTATGGAATCAACATTTCAGCTTCCACCTGTGAATGAAAATATAGTAGCATTTGTCTTTCTGTGCCTGGTTTATTACACACTTAACATGATATCCTCCAGTTCTATCTATAGTACTTACTGTAAATGACTGAAGTTTGTTCCTTTTTATAATTGCATTCTTTGTAAGCATTCATCCATCAATGGATACCTTGGTTGATCCCATACATTGACTATTGTGAACAGTGCTGCAATAAGCAAGCAAGTATAAAGAGCCATCTGTGGGCTATGTGTGGACTGCCATGCATTGTAGCCATTTGAATAAGAGAATATGGTGTCTAGAAATGGCCAGTCAACATTTCTTCTGGTTGACTTCCCAGACACTCTGAGCCCTATGCAAGCTCTTCCAAAGGCCCCACACAGCACTGGAGATGGGGTGACCTGCTGCAGCCACATAGCCCCTCTGAGATGGGTGTGACCTACCAAGATGCCAATCAACCTACTGACTGCAAGACATCACTGAAGCAAGACTCCACCCTTGAAACCTTACCCCTGCCTTTGATGCACCCCTTTAAATAAACTATGGGAGCCATTTTCTCTTGTCTTGCCCAGCTCCTGTGTGGGCTAGGATCCATCAGGGGCTCCATCCTTTTGAAACTATAATTCTGCCTTTTTCTTTTGTTCTTTACTAATTATTCTAGACTTTAATTTCTCAGGTGGCTTACATCCTCTTCAGCAGGAAGAAGAATCCCCCAAAGGAGATACTGGACGTCTCCCCTTGTGGGGAGCTAGCTCCATGCTACACCCTTA
Source organism: Geosciurus inauris (assembly GCA_004024805.1). NCBI lineage: Eukaryota > Metazoa > Chordata > Mammalia > Rodentia > Sciuridae > Geosciurus > Geosciurus inauris. The sequence goes on from PVHX01003480.1 coordinate 123,115, forward strand.
AGGTGGCGACTAGCCATTGTGTGTAAATGGGAAGGGCACAGAGGAAGGAGGAACTATGTGATTGGTTTACTGTTGGTTCCATGAACGTGATCAGCTCATGGACAGAATTCAGGGGGCTTCCGTGCCTTGCCACATGGACAGCTGTTGCCTACGTGCATTGTCTCTGATTGGCCGAACAGCCCTATAAGTTGAATGCTTGTTCTGCAAAGACAGGAGTACTAGCCTTGACTTGACTCCCTAGTGTGTCTGATTGTCCTGCGGCAGCAGAGGACTGGGAACAGGCAACCAGTCGGCTCCAACTCTTCCCAACTTCCACTGCTAGGTGAATGTGGGGGTGCCCCTTCGACCCACTGGCTCGGGATGGACCCTCGCATCCCCTTAAGCAAGTGCAACTATCTCTGATATAATGACTTCATTTCCTTTGGATACATACATGACAGTGGAACTGGATTATATGATATGATAATCCTATTTTAAATTTTATGGGAACTGCCACACAGTATTCCAAAATAGCTGTACTAATTCACATTCCCACCAACAGTGTACATGAGTTCCTCCTGCACATCTTCACTGACTTTGTTATTTATCATCTGTTTGATAATAGTCATTCTAACTGGGTTGATATCTCATTATGGTTTCAATTTGTGTTTTTCTGATAATCAGTAATATTGAGCATTTTTTCATATACTTCTTGGTCATCTGTATGACTTCATTTCAGAAATCTATTCAGACTATTTGCCTATTTATTTATTTATTTTTAACATCATTTTATTTTATTGTAGTACTAGAGATTGAATCCAGGGTTTTACATTTACTAAGCAAGCACTTTTCCACTGAGATACATTCCTAGCCCCATTTTTCTATCTTTTAATGAAGTTATTTGGTTTTTGCTGTTGAGTTTCGTTTCTCAAATATTCTGGATGTTAATCCCTCACTGAATAAATAGTTTGCAAATATTTTCTCTGCTGTTTGTTTCCTCACTCTGTTAACTACTTCCTTTGCTGAGGAGAAGCTCTTTAGTTTAATATAATTCCATTGTCTATCAAAACTTCATTAGTGAAAGGCTCATACAGTTTAGAAATCAGTCCAGTTGTTTTTTATACACATAATTCACATTAAAATAGGTACATATATATGTGCACATATACAAATATATTACATATGTATGTTTTTGTGTGTTGATTTTTATCCTGCAACTTTTCTGAATTTATTCATCAGTTCTAACTGGAGCATTTTAGATTTTTCTATATATAAAATCATATCTGCAAACAGAGGATAATTTGACCTCATCTTATTTGGATGCCTATTTTGCCGCCTTGTTCTCAGCAAGACTTCCAATGCTGAATAAGAATGGCAAAAGCAAAGCCAGGCATAGTGGCAAATGCCTGTAATCCCAGTGGCTAGGAAGGCTGAAGAAGGAGGATCGCCAGTTCAAAGCCAGCCTCAGCAATGGTGAGGCACTAAGCAACTCAATGAGACCCTGTCTCTACATAAAACACAAAATAGGGCTGGAGATGTAGCTCAGTAGTACAAAAAAAAAAAAAAAAAAAAGGCAAAAGCAGACATGTTCGCCTTGTTCCTGATCTTATGGGAAATGATTTCAGCTCTTCCCCATTCAGTGTAATGTTGGTTGTGGGTCTATCATATTTATCCTCTATTATGCTGAGGTACATTCACTCTATATCTAATTTGTTGAGGGTTTTTGATCATAAAGGGATGCTGAATTTTATCAAATGCTTTTATATATCTATTGAGATAATCATACAGTTTTTTGTCCTTCATTCTGTTGATATATTACATTTATTGATTATATATATTGAACCATCCTTACATTCCTGGGATAAACCTCTCTTGATCAGAAAAGTTAGCTAATGGCTACAGTCAATTTTTCATATTATATTCTGCAAGAAGGCAAGAATTCATCTGACTAGTGGAGGAGATATGAATACTTTATGAGAAAATAAAATTCATCTAAGATTCTGCATTTGTCAGATATGATAACTGGCACCAAAACAAACTCATTTGACACTCCAAATCAAATGAAGACAAAAAGTATAGTTAATGGAGAAAAGGCAGTCAAATATAGCCACAGTAGGGAGCATTACCTACCTTATTTTATGAAGCCATCGCCATCCTGATACCAAAAATTTGATTAAGAAAATTTTGAGAAAAAAAGAATATTGGAGGGTAATGTCTATCATAAACATATATGCAAACATTCTGAGCAAAATGTAGCAAATCATAAACACCTGCATAACTATTCTATATATACAGGCAGGCCAAATATATGGCAATATCAACAAATATAGAGAATATATTTGATCAAATTGTACATACTTATGATGAGAAAGGCATAAAAATAAGAGGATAGAGCAAATAAAACAAATATTAAGCCAGATCACAGAATCCTATACATAGAAATTACAAATCAATCTACAAATTATTAGCAATGATAAGTGAATTTAGCAGGGTTTCTAGATGTAAGGTCCTCAAATGCAAATTATATCTCCATATACTGGAAACAAAGAAATAAAGAAGGTATTTTTAAAAATATACAAGTCACATTAACATCCAAAATATCATATATTTTGGAAAAAAGGAAGATATGAAAGCCACTGCATTGAAAACAAAACAATATTGAGAAAATTAAAGAAAGCCTAAATGAATTGGGAGCATAATCATATCCATGAATTGAAAGATTCAACACATTAAAACACGCTTTCCAAACTTATTGATAGATTTAATGTCACCTTGATAAATAAACAACATGTTTTGGGAAACTGACAAACTTATACTTTTGATACGTATTTTAGAATGTGAACACCTAAGTGCAGCCAAAAAATTAACAGAGAAAGTTTGCAAGACACTAATCAATACTTATTATATAACTTTATAACTCAAACTGAGAACAGCAGTTTAATTAGCTGCCACACATGTGAATTTTGCACTTATCTCATATAGTGTTAATAAAGGATCAGAACCATACTCTAAAATTGGGAACTTCAAGATCACTGAGTCACAGTATAAGAGAAACAAGCTCACCTTGGGGATGAAGTAGTTTCTAAATTTAACATCACAGGTCACTGCATGGGGCAGATTGGTGGGGATGAGATCAATGTATCTCTGGATCTCATGTAAAACTGCATCTGTGTAGGGCATGCGGCTCCTGTCCTGCATGCAGGGGCTGCGGTGTCTGCCAATCACATGGTCAATCTCTTCCTGGTCTTTAGCTGATAAGACAAAATTAAGAACTGAAGGAAAAGGAGAAAAATGACATATTTGTCTTAACAATTCAGGACTACATGAAGTATAATGATGTACTAACAGCATTATAAAGCCATAAGTATATCCAGATTTGCTGTTACAGGTACACATAACTCTCCTCCAACCTAGGCATCAAGACAAATCTGTAAACACATTCATAACAGCAAATATGACAGCACTAATAATATAAATGATTTTAAAAACTTGAATTATGTAAAGATTTAGCACATTATGAACTGAAGAAATTACTGTCCTTGCAGAAAGAAACAGAAAATAAGAATTAATTTCAGGAGCTAGAGCTACAGCTCAGTGGCAGAGCACTTGCCTAACATATGTGAGGCACTGAGTTAGATCCTTAGCACCACATAAAAATTTTTTAAATGAATAAATAAAAAATAAAATAATAAAATAATTAATATCAAATTAACACAATAAATACAAACGTTCTGAGCAAAATGTAGCAAATCAAACTGACTCCCTTCACACCTATAGTATCACCTAGTCCACCCTAAAGGTCTAGGCTATTCCCTAGACCTGATGCCCAGCACACTCTTATCTTTCTATATGAGTTCTCCTGATTCCTGGAGCCTATCAATTTGTTTCACTTGATTTCACATATTGGGATAAAGTATGTTCTCTAGTATCTTTCTGAGAAAATAAAAACATAGGAAGACATAAAATAGTACAGCAAAAATTTTAAATGTGAGGAGAAATGGAGTGCACATGTAGGGTTTTTTTTACTAGTATATTTTTCTGATTCTTTTTGTTCACTCTTATCTTTATGATCATGTTAAGTTGCTATCATTTCAAAATACTTTGTTATGATCAAAAAATATTTTTGTAAGCCTCATGACAACTACAAAGCAAAAAAATCTATAATAGACAAGCCCAACCTAATAAGCAAGGAAATCACTTGTCCATGAATGAAGACTGTAAGAGATGAGAAAGAAAGAGAAAGGAACTAACACAAAATTTCAAAAAAAATTACAAAATGCATATAGCAAGACCTCACATATCAATAATTGTCTTAGCCGGGCGCAATGGCACAAGCCTATAGTTCCAGCAGCTCAGGAGGCTGAGACAGGAGGATCTCAAGTTCAAAGATGGCTTCATCAATGGCTAGATACTAAGCAACTCAGTGAGACCCTGTCTCTACATAAAATACAAAATAAGGCTGGGGATGTGGCTCAGTGGTTGAGTACCCCTGAGTTCAATCCCTGGTACCAGAAAGTAATAAGAATATTAATAACAACAATAATAATTGTCTTAAAAGTAAATGGATTAAATTCTCCATTTAAAGGACATAAAGTGACTGATTAGAAAGAAAAAAAAAGACCCAACTATACATTGCTTTCAGGAAACTAATTACACCTTGGAGGGCACATATCGACTGAAAGTGAAGGGACAGAATAAGATATTCCATGCAAATGGAACCTGAAAAAAACCAGAATAGCTGTAGTTAATCAGATGAAATAGACTTTAAATTGAAAATTGTAAATCCTGTACTAGTGAGGCAGAGGCAGTAGGATCTCAAGTTTAAAGCCAGCCTGGGTAACTTAGCTAAACCCTATCTCAAAATAAAAATGGCTGGAGATGTAGCTCAGTGGTAGAGCATTTGCCTACCCAGTAGTACTTGCTATCCAGTACCACAAAAAAGAAGAAAATTAAAAACATACAAGGAAAGTTGATACATAATGATAAAGGGGTGAATTCAGCAAAGGGAAATAACAACATATATGCATCTAATATAAAAATATCCAATTACACAAAACAAAGACCAATAGAACTAATCAGAGAGAAAGAGAATAATACAATAATAATAGAAGACTTTAACACCCCACTTTCAGCAATGAACAGATCATTTAGACAGAAAGTCAACAAACAGCGAAGTTAAATTAAACCGTAGACCAAATGGACCTAACAGACATCTGCAGAACACTTATCCAACATATGCAGAAAACGTATTCTTCCACATGGTATGTTAACTAGGACAGATCATATGATGGGCCACAAAATAATTCTCAACAAATTATTTAAAAATGAAATTATAGAGCTGGGCGCAGTGGCGCACACGTGTAATCCCAGCACTTAGGGAGGCTGAGACAGGAGAATTGCGAGTTCAAAGCCAGCCTCAACAATGGCGAGGTGCTAAGCAATTCAGTGAGACCCTGTCTCTGCATAAAACAGAAAATAAGGCTGGGGATGTGGCTCAGTGGTCAAGTGCCCCTGAGTTCAATCTCCAGCACCAAAAAAAAAAAAAATTAAATTATAGGCTGGGGATGTAGCTGTATGGTAGTACGATTGTTTAGCCTGTTTGATCCCCAGTACTATTAAAAAAAAAAAAAAAAGATGAAAAAAACTGAGGTAACATTGAATAGCTTTTCCAACAACAATGAAATTAAACTAGAAAAAATAATAAGAAAAACCTTCAAAACTATACAAAATGGAAATTAAATAACTTACTCTTTTTTTTATTTTTTATTTTTTTGGTACTGGGGATTGAACTCAGGGGCATTCGACCACTGAGCAACATCCCCAGCCCTATTTCTCATTTTATTTAGAGACAGGGTCTCACTGAGCTGCTTAGTGCTTCATCATTGCTGAGGCTGGCTTTGAACTCCCCAGCTGCTGGGATTGCAGGCATGCGCCACCATGCCCAGCAATAACTTGAACAACCAGTGGGGTCAAGGGTGAAATCAAAAGGAAATAAAATTTATTCAAACAAATGAAATGAAGACACAACATACCAAAACCCAAGCAACATAGCAAAAAGAGTACCAAAAAGGAAGTGTACAGCAACCAATAACTACATTAAAAAAGCAGAAAGAAATAGAAGGGACACTGGGCACAATAGTGCACACTTGTAATCCCAGCAACTCAGGAGGATTAGGAAAGAGGATTGCAAGTTCAAAGCCAGCCTCAGTAACTTTACAAGACCCTGTCTCAAAAAATAATAAATAAAATGGACTGGGGATGTAGCTCAGTGGTAAAGTGTCTCTGGGTTCAACCCCCACTACCAAAATAATAATAATAACAGTAATAATAATAAAAAGGAGATCAGTAGAGTAGAGCAAGCAAATCAAGGAGGGAAGAGAGAAAGGAAAGATACTGGGGAATAAGATTGATCAAATTACATTGTGTGCACACACACATATGGCAAAATGAATCTCATTATTATGTATAATTATCATGCACCAATAAAAATTTTTTAAAAAAGCAAAAAGATCTCAAATAAATAACCTATTGTTGCATCTCAAGGAACTAGAAAAATAAGAACAAATAAAACCCAAAATTAGTAAAAGGAAAGAAAGAATAAAGACCAGAGCAGAAAAAAATAAACTAGAGATTTAAAAAAATAAAAAGGATCGATGAAACAAAAAGCAGGTTCTTCAAAAAAACAAAGTTGACAAACTCTGAGCTACACTGAGAAAAGAGAACAAAGACACAAATAAATAAAAACAAAGATGAAAAGGGAGACATTACAACTTACACCAAAGTAATATAAAAAATCATTAGAGGGCTGCGGTTGTGGCTCAGTGGTAGAGCACTTGCCTGGCATGTGTGAGGCATTGGGTTCGATTCTTAGCACCACATATAAATAAAATAAAGGCTCATTGACAACTAAAAACAAATATTTAAAAAAATCATTAGAGATTATTATGAATACCTATGCACCAACAAATTTGATAAACTAAAAAAAATATTGGACAAATTCCTGGACATACACCTTACCAACATTGAATCTTGAAGAAATAGAAAACCTAAGCAGACCATTAATAATCAGATTGAATCCACAATTTAAAACTCTCCCATCAAAGAGAAGCCCAGGATCAGATTATTTCACTACTAGTTCTACCAAACACTTAAAGATGTTCAATAATTGTAAATTTATTCCAAAATATTGAAGAGGCGAAAATTCCTCCAAGCATCTTTTACAAGTCTAGCATTACCCTGATTCCAAAATCAGACAAGGGGCCTGGGGTTGTGGCTCAGTGGTAGAGTACTTGCCTAGTATGTGTGAGGCACTGGGTTCAATTCTCAGCACCACATATAAATAAATAAATAAAATAAAAGTCCATTGACAACTAAAAAAAAATTTACAAAAAATCAGACAAGGATACATTTTAAAAAAAACTCTACAGGTCAATATCCTTGATGAACAAAGATATGAAAATCCTCAACAACATACTAACAAATAAAATCCAAAAGCATATTTAAAAGATAATTCACCATGATCAAGTGGGATTCAGAGAAGCAAATATGATTCAATATTTGCAAGTCAATAAATATGAAACAAAATATTAGCAGAACAAAGAACAAAAACCATATGATTATTATTAATTATACTGCATGACACTGAATGAGGAAGAGCTGAATGTTTCTAAGATCTGGAACAAGACAAGAATGCGCCCTTTTGTCACTCTTCTTTATACAAACAAGAGAAAACCCAGTACACACAATTTTAATTAATAGAAATGTTTTCTTCTAGTACTAGATTATTCACCAAATTATTCAGGAAAGAGAGAAATAAAGGGCATCCAAGTTGGAAAAAGGAAGTCTAATTGTCACTGTTTGCAGATAACATGATCTCACACAGAGAAAACCCAAAGATTACACACACACACACACACACACACACACAAAGTTAGAAAAAAATGAACAAAGGTTAAAACAAGGTTGTAGAATACAAAATACAAAAATCAGTAGTGCTGCTTTATGCCAATAGTAAATCATCTGAAATAAAAATCAAGCTTTAAGCAAACTAGTGAGACCCTGTCTCAAGATAAAAAATAAAAAAGGGCTAGGGATGTGGCTCAATGGTTAAATGCTCTTGGGTTCCATCCTTGGTACCAAAAAAATTAAAAAGGTGGTGGTCTAGTACTCAGAAAACCAATATATAAGCTTAGGCCTGTCCAGGGTCGATTGCCGGGTGTCCACTCCTCCGGCCGCAGGAGAGAGGAGTCCCCGAGCGCCATGGGGCGGGGGCAGCCAAGGAAGGTAAAGCCGCCTGGCATGTAATCACATGCACGAGCCGGGGAGTTCTGTCTCAAGCAGGAACTGTTTTATTGAGGGGAGGTTACAGGTTTATATAGGGGAGGGGGTCCAGTGGTGTCCTGTTTCTAAGCTAAGAATGCGGAAGTGGGCTATTCACGTGAAACACTATAGGGTCACTTAGCTAGAGGAGCACGGGAGCAGAGGTCAGCCAATAAGGATGAGGTGATGTGGCTTTCTCGAGGCAGCCTAGTCAGCCCTGAGCTGGCTGCTCGGCGCCATCTTGTGGCATGCCCCCACATTTGTCCCCACAAGGCCAATCCATGATGCTTATACTAGATGCTTTACCCAGAGTACTTTATCACTAAAATCTAGAGCCTTGATGCCTTTGCTTCTGCTCACCCTTTCTCTCAGTCACTCCTATTATGAAAATTTATCTTATTTTTATGCCTTCATCATATTTACACAAATTATAGTTAGTGGCACCGAAATTTCAATACTGGAGCTTCTCTCAGAGACTCAAGATGGAGGACACTACCAGAGTCTGCATATCTTTCTGAAATTCACCCTGCTCACTAAATATGATCATACCTGTGATCTCTGTATGCTTCAGCAGGAGCAGAAGTCCATATCTCATAGTGGTGCTTGTTGTCTCTGTTCCTGCTCCAAACAAATCAGTTACGGTGGTTAACAAGTTTTCAATGGTAAATTCAGACTGTTGATTGTCCTTTTCCTAGGAATTACATAATCATTTCATTATTTGACAATTTTCCAGCATATTTAATTATAATGAATCCAAAATAACTCCAATTGTTCTAAAGACAAGAAAACTTAGACAATACAGAATTTAGTATTAAAATTGCAATAATCACATAATATAGCAGTGAATGTAGTACCACAAAGAAGGAGGAGGAGAAGGCAGCTCATGTACAAAATGTAGTGATGAAAAATGACAAGCACCTGAGTCTATAATGCTTCGGGGTTACTGCAGTAGTTCTAGAGTAATCAACATGACACTCCTTATATGTGAGATAAATACACTATTTTGTGAAGCCATTATTAAACTGGGTTTTCTCCTGTTTGTACACACACACAATTTTAATTAATAGAAATGTTTATATTAGAGCCAAATCTTGAAAAATGTTATAAGCCAGAAAAAAAGAGTTTGCAATGGGCAAAATAAAAGGCTCCTGATTCTCCCTTTACCCATGGATGCACTTAGTAAATGTCTATTTCTGTATCAACTACCTGTGAGATAAACTCAGAATCAAGTGGAATGATTCCTACACACTAAGCAACTGAGAAAACATCTACATCTAACCAGTAAGAAAAACTATTGTATACTTCCTGATCCCACTCCAAACACTGTACCATATAATCTGGGATGAAATCCCCAAAATCCAGAGCAGAAGCAGGTTTGGACCACAATTATAACATCCTAATTCAAAGGTTCCTCACATTTTCCTCTAAATTTACCAATTCTGGGAGTGGAGGAATTGGCATACAGGAGTCTCTCTAGACCACAGGAAAAAAATGGTTTTATACAGGAGCACAAGCACTTCCAGAGGATTTATACCCAATAATTGAGGCAGATAGGGGTATAAAAGCCAAAGTTCAGAGTTTCTATCTGGAAGAGATGTGCTAGGATACCCTGCCAACTGCTGCCACTCACAGCTGAGTTTCTAACTAGCTTAGATCTGGGAACTAACCAACCCAACAAAGAATAGACCTCTGACAGCCTCAGAAGAGCTTGGTACTTCCTTAGTCTTCCTTCATGATGCCCCCTGTGATTTAAAAAAAAGTCTACCCATTTGTATTTGAAGGGGCTTGTCTATGCACTGAGCACAACTTCTATAGTCTTCACCTAAGGGACCACCTCATTAATCACCTAGTTCTGGTTGTGTCATTAAATCACAGAAACAAAGAGATGGATATACAGTAAGCCAACTGCCAGCAGCTATCTGCCCAGGATCAGAGAGAATCACTGGAATCTGAATGCAGGCATCTGTGGATCCTCCCCCTAGATTAGTGGAGAGAGAGTTAAAGATAAACACCTGATCGCAATTTCATTGTGAGAAGAGTTCATTAAGAAATAAGACCGAACTACGTGATACCTATACAAGACTCACTTCACCTTCAAGGACACTCAGACTTAAAGTGAAGGGATGGAAAAAGACATTCCATGCAAATGAAAACCAAAAGAGAGCAGGGGTAGCTACACCTACATCAGACAAAACAAACTAGGTCAAACACTAACAAAAGACAAAGAAGGTCATTAGGAAGTGATAAAATGACTAATTCATCAAGAATATATGACAATTATTTTACTTAGAGGATCCCAAAAATTGCGCCAGAAAACTTCTAGAATTAATAAATGAATTCAGCAAAGTAGCAGGATATAAAATCAATACCTATAAGTCAAATGCATTTCTATACATTAGTGATGAATCCTCTGAAAGAGAAATTAGGAAAACTACCCCATTCACAGTAGTCCTCCCAAAAATGAAATACTTGGGAATCAATTTAACAAAAGAGGTGAAAGGCCTTTACAATGAAAACTACAGAACGCTAAAGAAAGACATTGAAGAAGACCTCAGAAGATGAAAAGATCTCCCATGCTCTTGGATAGGCAGAATCAATATCATCAAAATGGTCATACTACCCAAAGCGCTATACAGATTCAATGCAATTCCAATTAAAATCTCAACATCATTCTATATAGAAATAGGAAAAGCAATCATGAAATTCATTTGGAAAAATAAGAGACCCAGAATAGCCAAAACAATCCTTAGCAAGAAGAGCAAAGCAGGAAGCATCACAATACCAGAATTTAAACTATATTACAAAACTATAATAACAAAAACAGCATGGTGTTGGCACCAAAATAGACATGTAGATCAATGGTATAGAATAGAAGACACAGAGACAAACCCACATAAATACGATTATCTCATACTAGACAAAGGTACCAAAAACATACACTGGAGAAAAGATAGCCTCTTCAACAAATGGTGCTGGGGAAACTGGAAATCCATATACAGCAAAATAAAACTAAACCCCTATATCTCACCAGGCACAAAACTCAACTCAAAGTGAATCAAGAACCTGGGAATTAGACCAGAGATCCAATGCCTAATAGAAGAAAAAGTAGGCCCAAATCTTCATCATGTCGGATTAGGACCTTACTTCCTTAACAAGACTCCTAAAGCACAAGAAATAAAAGCAAGAATCAATAAACTGGATGGATTCAAACTAAAAAGCTTCTTCTAAGCAAAAGAAACAATCAATGAGGTGAACAGAGACTACATTCTGGGAACAAATTTTTGCCACATGCACATCAGATAGAGCACTAATCTCCAGGATATATAAAGAACTCAAAAACTCAACACCAAAAAAACAAACAATCCAATCAATAAATGGGCTAAAGAGCTGAACAGAAACTTCTCAGAAGAAGATATACAATCAATCAACAAATATATGAAAAAATGTTCAACATCTCTAGCCATTAGAGAAATGCAAACCAAAACTACTCTAAGATTTCATCTCATATCAGTCAGAATGGCAGTTATCAAGAATTCAAACAACAAGTGTGTTGGTGAGGATGTAGAGGAAAAGGCACATACATACTTTACTGGTAGGACTGCAAATTGGTGCAATCAATCTGGAAAGCAGTATGGAGATTCCTTAGAAAACTTGGAATAGAACCACCATTTGATCCAGCTCTCCCACTCCTCCATCTATACCCAAAGGACTTAAAAAGAGCATACTACAGTTATGCAGCCACTTCAATGTTTACAGCAGCACAATTCACAATAGCTAAACTGTGGAACCAACCTCCATGCCCTTCTATAGATGAGTGGATAAAGAAACTGTGGTATATATACACAATGGAATATTACTCAGCATTAAGAGAGAATAAAATTATGGCATTTGCAGGTAAATGGACGGAGTTGGAGAACATCATGCTAAGCAAATTAAACCAATCCCAAAAAACCAAAGGCCAAATGTTGTCTCTGATAAGTGGATGCTGATCCGTAATGTGGGAGAGGGCATGAGAAGAATGGAGAAACTTTGATCAAAGAGGAGAGAAGAAAGGGGATGAGACATGGGGACAGGAAAGATGATAGAATGCAATAAACAACAATGCCCTAGGTTCATGTATGACTGCACATGTGGTATAACTCTATATTGTGTACAACCAGATAAATAAAAAATTGTGCTCCATTTGTGTACAATGAAAAAAATATATATGACAATTGTAAATATATATGCCCCCAGCATTGGAGCATGTAAACACTTAAAGCAAACATGAAGAGCTCTGAAGGAATGCAGAGATTGTAACACAAAAATAGGACAGATTGCAATATCCCAATTTCAACATCAGACAGATAATACAAACAAAAATTCAGTATTAAAATACTGAATTCACGGGCTGAGATTGTAGCTCAGCGGTAGAGCGCTTGCCTCACATGCGTGAGACCCTGGGTTCGATCCTCAGCACCACATACAAAGCAATAAAATAAAGACATTGTATCCATCAACAACTAAAAAAAATATTTTAAAAAAAATACTGAATTCAGTATTGGACTGAGATTACAGTTTGGACCAAATGGACTTACTAGACATAAAAAGGATTCTATCCAACAATAGTGGCATACTCATTTTTCTCAAGTGTACATGGAACATTCTCCCAGATAGATCATGTGTTAGGTCACAAAACTAGTCTTAACAAAATTAAAAAAACTAAAATTATATCAAATTATCTCTTCAGACCACAAAGATATGAATCTAAAAATAAATAATGAGAGGAATCAAGGCTAGAAATCACAAATGTGTGGAAATTAGACAATATATTCCAGAACAACTACTGGGTTAAAGAAAAAATTATAAGAAAAATAAAAAATATCCTGCAACAATTGATAATGGAAACAATATATCATGACTTATGGGACACACCACAAACAGTTCTAAAGGGAAGTTGGGGGAGTAGAAGGAAGAGGAGAAGAAGAAAGGGAGGAGGAAGAAGAGAAGGAAAAGAACAAGAGGGGGGGATCTCAAATAAATAACATAGCATTATACCTGAAAGAACAAAAAAACAAACTAAGCCCAAAGTTACCAGAAAAAAAGGCAATAAGAAAGTACAAAAATAAATGAAATAGAAATAAGAAAACAACAGAAAAGGTCAACAAAGCTAAAAGGTGGTTTTCAGCAGAGATAAAGAAAATAACTGAATTAAGAAAAAATATTCAAATAAACAAAATCAAAAATGAAATAGGAGACATTACAACTAATAACATAAATATGAAGACAATGAGACTACCAATTATATGCCAACAAAGTAGACAACTTAGAAGAAATGCATATATTCAAACACTAAATCTTGAAGAAATTGGATATCTTAAAAGACCATTAATGAACAAGGAGTTTCAAACAATAATAAAAAGTTTCCCAGGGCTGAGGCTGTAGCTCAGTGGCAGAGCACTTGCCTAGCATATGTGAGGCACTGGGTTCAAGCCTTAGCACCACATAAAAATAAATAATAAGGGGCTGGGGTTACGGCGCAGTGGTAGCGTGCTCGCCTAGCACACATGAGGCACGGGTTCCATCCTCAGCACCACATAAAAATAAACTAAAGATATTCTGTGCACCTACAACTAAAAAATAAATATTTTTTTAAAAATAAATGAATAAAATAGAGGCATTCTATACAACTACAAAAGAAAAAAAATTTTTTTTAAAAGTTTCCCACCAAAGAAAAACCCAGGATCAGATGGCTTCATGGCTAAACTCTAGCAAACATAAAAAGAACTAATACCAATCCTTCCAAACTGTTTAAAAACTGAATAGGAAATAGTTCCAAACTCATTTTATGAAGCCAGTATTACCCTGATATAAAATGGAAGCCAACATACTGCAAAAATGAAAATTATAGGTCAGAATCATTTATGAATATAAATGCAAAAAGTCTTCAACAACAACAACAACAAAAAAAAAAACACTAGCAAACCAAATTAAAAGTACTTTAAAATGATCATCCACCATGGTCAAGTGGGATTTACGCCTGACAGGCAAAGATGATTCAACATATTCAAATCAATAAACGTGATTCACCATATTAAGAAAATGAAGAACAATAGCCATATGATAATCTTGACAGATGCAGAAAACCCATTAAACCAAAACTCAACATCCTTTCATGATAAAAACTACAAATTTGAGCTGGAAGGAACATTCCTCAATACACTAAAGGACATAGATGACAAGCCCACAGCTAATATTATACTCAGTGGTTAAAAGATGAAGACTTTTCCCCTAAGACCAGAAGGAAAACAAGAATGCCCTTTCTCACCTTTTTCATTATAGTACTGAGAGTCCTAGCCATAACAATTAGGCAAGAAAATGAAATATAATGTATCCAAGTAGGAAGGAAAAAAAGTGAAATTATCTATTTTCTGATAACATAGTCTTATATTCTCAAAAACCCAGAAAACTCTTAGAACTGATAAATAAGTCTAGTAAAATTTCAGGATACAAATTCAATACACAAAATCAGTAACATGTCTATGTATTAAAAACAAGCCATCTAAAAAAAATTAAACAATACTGCTTATAATAGCATCAAAATAAAATAAAGTAGGAGTAAATTTAACCAAGAAACTGAAGATCTGCACACCGAAACTATAAAATGTTAATGAAAAAAATTGAAAAGAAACAAATGAAAAGATATCCCCTTTGTGAATTAGAAAAACTTATTTTCTTAATATGCCTATACTACCCAAAGATATGTTAATTAGCCTGATGATCATTCCATAACATATATGGATCAAATCATCACATTGTACTAAAAAAAAATACAATTCAGGGCTGGGATTGTGGCTCAGCGGTAGAGCACTTGCCGTGCATGCGTCAGGCACTGGGTTCGATCCTCAGCACCACATAAATAGAAATAAAATAAAGATATTGTGTCCATCTACAACTGAAAAATTAAAAAGAAAAATACAATTCAAATTGTTATGTTCAATGCAAAATAATATGGTAGTCAGCTTTCTACTGTTATGACAAAATACCTAAGCAAATCAACTTATAAGGAGCAAAGATTTATTTTGGTTCACAGTTTCCAAGATTTCAGTCCATGGTTGCTTTGCTTAGCCCCATCACTTTGGGCCTATGGCAAAGCTGCTCACACTGTAGTGGCTAGGAGCACAGAGAGGTAAAGGGGCCAAGGGACTTAATATCTCTTTAAGGGCATGCCCCCAATGACCTAATTAGCCCCCACCTCCTAAAGGTTCAAACACCTCCCCAAAATGTTATCAGGTAGGGACCAAATCTCCAACATAAGCCTTTGGGGAAGATTCTATCCAAACCATAACCAATGAAGTAAAAATTTTTAGAAGGAACTTGGCAAGGTTTTTCTTCTGCTAAAGAATTTAACTGAGCAACTGAGCTATCTCTCCCTCTGGAGATAGCCTACATCTTCCCTTGAATATCTGCTGTATTCCCAAAGGCCTCATTCCTTTGAGATTGGTCCCATTCTCCCTTGAATATGTACCAACTTTCCTAACTAAATCTCTTTCTATGGCTCTGGGGGCAAAAAAAAAAAAAAAAAAAAAATGGACTCACTAGTGCCTGAGAATCATAATGAACTTAGAAAAGTACAAAAACTAACAAGGCAGCACCTCCTAAGATAGGTTATAGAGGGGGAAAAAAGATTTTCAAAGACAAGATGGGACTGGCCACTGTTATAATCCAGATGGGAAGCAATATACGACTTTGTCTAGGAAACAGCACAGAACAAATAGGAATTTACAAACTGAAAAGACACTACAAACCTGAAGACAAGAGAGTTTGGGCATTAACTGTCCATACACAAAGGAGAGATGTTGAGGATAAGAGACTGATTGAAAGATTCTCATAAAGTGGAGGCTGAGTGCACTTCACAAATAAGGTTGGTTTAAGATGAGGGAAATACGTGACACAAAACTGACATGAAACAATCTGAAATACTGGCCTCAGGGAGAGTCATTAACATACAAAAATACTGTCTTCCTACCCAGTGCTCTAGATCAGCATTAATTTAATAAGATTCCTATAATTCTGAAGTGACCTGTGGCAGGTTTAATATTATGTAATCAACCCAACTGAAACAGATAATCCTCAACAGATGTACTTGGTAGGCAAAGGTAATAGTCCCTATTGGTAACATCAACCCCACACAGTTTGGAAGATTGTCAGCTCAAAAGTACATTAAGGCCAGGAAAATGAGTACAACACTTATAAACCAATACTAGTATCTGCATCAGCTTAATTGAATTTAAAGAATCCATGGTTATGTACAAATTACACTACCAGAGTAGTAATTGAAATTCAGCTGGCCTAAAACATTGTGGAAAAAATTAAATAAATCCTAAATAAATGGAAAGATATTCCATGTACATCTACTAAAAGCCTTAGTATTGTTGAGATGGCATTATTCCCCAAACTGGTCTAAATATTTAAAGGGATCATATCAAAATCTCTGCAAGCCTCTTTGCAGAAGTTGGTAAGATTATCCTAAAATTTTTATGGAACTTCATATGACCTAAATTATTAAGAACCAAAACAAAATTAGAACAGATCTGGAAGCATGACAGTTCCTGATTTCAAAATTTAAAACTCCATTAATCAAAATTGCGTGATATTAGCATGAAGAAAGATACATAGATCAATGAAATATAATTGAGAGCCCCAAAATAAACCCTTATATATAGTCAATTGATTTTCAACAAATGTGCCAAGATCATACAATGTGGAAATAATACTTGCAACAAAAGATGTTGAGATGACTGGAAATCCACATGCAAAAAAGAATGAGGCTGGAACCGTCCTTCACATCATAATGAAAATTTAACTAAAAGTGAATCATGTACATAAATTTAACAGTTAAAATTGTTGAACTCTTACAAGAAACCTTTGAGTGAAACTTCACGACTTTGGTTTAGGTAATTATTTCTTAGTTATCACTCAAAAAAATCATAAGCAATCAAAATGGAATTCCAAACAAAAAGAAAACTTTTCTATTTCAAAAGACATTTTAAAGAAATTGAAAATATGACATAAAATGAGAGAAAATATCTTCAAATCCTTACATTGGTATAAGGACCTTGTATCTAGAATATATAGGCCCAAAGCAAGTTAACAAGACCCTGTCTCAAAATAAACAGATAAAATAAAAAGGGCTAGGGACGTGGCTCAGTGGTAAAGCACTCCTGGGTTCAATTTCTGGTACCAAACACACACAAACACAATGAAAGAACACTTCACACCCTCTAGGATGGCTGGAATAAAAAAGATAGACAACGTTGGTGAGAAGGCAGGAAAACTGGAGCACTCATACAGTGCAATGAGATTATAAAATGGTCAAGCCAATTTCATGCCTATGTCTTCTTCTAGGTTTTCATATTTTTAGCTCTTATATTCAGGTCTTTGTACTTCAAATGCTAAATACAAAGGATGCGATATCAGCAAGCAATTCCACTGAGATGAATTCCACATGAGATCGATGAATCTTGAAAACTTTATCACAAGTGAACAAACCAGTCACAAAAGACAATACACTGTATAATTCCATTCATATGAAATGTCCAGGAGAGCAAATCGATAGAGACAGAAAGTAAACTAATATTGCCTAAACCTGAAGGCTTGGGAGCAATGGAAGAGACTGCTAAAGCACATTGAGTGTTTTTCCTAGGTGATAAATGTGTTCTGAAATTGATTGTAGTTGAGGTTCACAACTCTTTGAAAACAGTAAAAGTATTAAACTATACTTAAAATCTATACAGAGATAGTATGTAAATGATAGCTAATAAAAATATTAATAAAAAATAAAAATAAGCTATATTTTGAATATTATACTAAGCTCCAAGGAACAAAATAGTTTTTAAATACAGTACTGAGGAAAAACAGCCTTTGGTGATTGAACTACAAGAGACCTTGGAGTCCATTGGAACCTGAGCTTAATGGTGAGGCTTAACAGTATTAAGAAAATTCCTCTCAATATGTATCATAAAGAACTCATGTGAGTGCATGCTTTTGGTAAGGTTTCTATACTTTTAATGAGATTTTCAAATTAATTAGACTCTACAAGATAATCTTGCCCTAGAAACAGACAAGGCAGAGTCAAAGTGATATGCCTCTTCTCTTCCACATTTTCTTAGAACTATTCCCTCTTCTTCACTTTATCTGCAATAGTCACCCTCATCAGCATTTTGATTACTTGCCACTTCAGCCCACTGACTTCCTTTTTTCCCAGTGTTACAAAGTGGTGAGTCAAACAACTGTGGCCACAAAGGATGGATTTATTCTCTATGGTTGGTTCTTTCAATATTCTTCTGCAGCCATCCTCTTCTAGTCAAGGAGGACTTTGAACCTATACAAGTGTGCTTCTGTACTTCTCAGTTTCCAAACTGACCATACCACCATTCAAATCCACTATCCCAGTCTTTCCCTCGTTGGTTAAACATATCAAATGGCATAACAATCTTGCTGCTGAAATTTCCCACATAGTTCCTACTATTTGGCTCCCATCTACTCCACTAACTAAAAGAAAAATCCGTAGATCTGTGAGAATATTATAAGATGGATACCTTGAAATTCAGAACCTGCATTTCTGTAATCCATGCATTTATTAAGCCAAAGTGCAAACAGGTAAAAAATCTCGTAGCTAGTCTACAAACTCATCTGTCACCATACAGACCATTCTACGGAACTCCCAGGATAATTTTCCTTGCATAACATTGTTATTCTGGCTCATACATACCTGACCAAATCAAAACTCTCCATGCCAACATCAGATTTGCAGAGTATTTAACAATCATCTTTACCTCATTATCTGTTCGGGTTCATTTCTGGTAGCACTCAATTTAGGCTTCTCTCCTCCATCTCTGCCACCACACACACCTGAACTTCTCATTTCATCACTTTCCATCTAAAATTCCCTCCCATGTCTCTCACTACAAATACTTGAAGATCTATATCAAACCACAGGAAGTAGGAAGTCCACCATTATGGTTTGGATAGGTGGTACCCCCCAAAAGATTATGTGGGAGACAATGCAGAACATTCAGAGGCAAACGATTAGGTTATGAGAAGGGTAACCTACTCAAAGACTTAATCCACTGATATGGATTAACTAAGTGGTAACTGAAGGCAGGTAGGGTGTGGCTGGAGGAGGCAGGTCACTGGGGGTGTGCCTTTGGGGTTTATATTTTGTCCCTGGTGAGTGGAGTTCTCTCTCTACTTTCTGGTGGCCATATCCTGAGCTGCTTTTCTCCTCCACACTCTTCCCATGATGTTCTGCCTCACCTTACACCCAGAGCAATGGAATTGACCGTCTATGGACTGAGACCTCTAAAACCAGGAGTCCCAAATAAA